>BLFK01000783.1:219346-221834 GCA_014634185.1 Astreopora myriophthalma | reverse complement strand
CCCCTCCCCCCCAAAAAACAATATGGCGTCATCAACCGTGAAAAAGTCTATTTTGGGACACGTCGTGCGGCCAAAAGGCAAATTTACTTACCCAAATCTATTTCAATAAATTCTCCAAATGGCCAAGCAATAGAGCTGTCATTGCTCTGAGCTTGTAAAATAAGTCCTTGGAAGGTCGTTGATCCCAAGATGGTCACTGTAAGATTATCACCGGGGGTGTAAGAGCAGTTGGACACGGTGATGTTGTACGGAGATGGTCCTGGTTGTCCTTGGACGTTGCCA
Organism: Astreopora myriophthalma; assembly: GCA_014634185.1. Lineage (NCBI taxonomy): Eukaryota > Metazoa > Cnidaria > Anthozoa > Scleractinia > Acroporidae > Astreopora > Astreopora myriophthalma. The sequence goes on along the minus strand of BLFK01000783.1, from coordinate 221,552 downwards.
TGGTGGGGAAACATGTACTCACATGTACTCAAGGGGGCCATACTTGAAAAAGCCCATAACTGGGTCACTCGTAGAAGCAGAACGAACACAACCTGGAGTACAAAAAAGAGTGAACACGCGCCTCAAAAATGTCAATTTGTGAATATACTTCGAGTGAAGAAAACAATATTTTACGTACGAACTTGCAGTGAGTAAAGTCGAAATAATCAAAGATTAGTGAGTGCGTTCGATTGGAATTTTGGCTATGATCGTTCAATACCGCATTATTCAACGATGATATCTTTTGGCCACCAATGGCAACGACACTTATTAGATACATGGAAAGCCATTTTCAAGTAAAATATTGTTTTTTACCACGAGAAGACTAAAATCATATCATCGTGCCTTGGGATTTTCCTTTCACTGCATATAGTCAAGAGTGTTTTTGTGCATAAAACAGCACAAAAGCGAGACATATGCCCGCTGGCACAGTTGCGGAGGGACGGCGGAGCGTAATTTGAAGTGGGGGAGCTAAGGCCCGGTTCAGACGCCGCTCCACTCATGCGCCGAACCTAACTGAGGAATTAAGTACGGCAAAAGAGTGGCGTCTGAATCACTTTAGTACGGCAGTTTTAATGAGGTGCGGCAAAAACGTTAAGTTCGACAGGGTCTGTCGCATTATTCGACATTAGAGCGGCAGGTGATTCATACGGTGTTCTCCTCATGTGCCGAACCAAATGCATCCATTATGATAATTTATAAATCTTCAAAATATGTAACGCTAATCTAAATGTCACACAACGAACACAAAATAATCCGCGACAGCCCTAGCTTCGCGAGGTTTTGCGAGTCACGTATTTCTAGTGATAATTTATAAATCTTCCCCATAAGTCTCTCCTTTCTCTCGAATGAAATAAAGATTAGGCTCGACACACAGCGCGCCGTCTGAATCAGATGTCGCGCCAATGTCGCTCCAAAGTCGGACTTCACTCTGTTAGGTTCGGCACATGAGTGGAGCGGCGTCTGAACCGGGCCTAACATTGCATAACGTATGACGTCACAGGGTAACAAGGAAAGAGTCTCCTTCACGTCATTGGTAGAGCATCCGAATTAGTATTAAATCGGAAGGTCATAGCCTCGACTACAGTTAGGAGCACTCGCGTTGTGGTTTGTTTTTTTAGTATGCCCTGGTCATTACTGATAAATTCATCATTTCACGTATTTACCGCGCTCAAATTTCACCATCTTCTTTTACTGCCACTGCGAGAATGCCATCATTTCGACATTTGAGTCCTCGCAGTATGCAGATCGAGTTTTCATGAAGGTACCGGAAAGCAATGTATTTTGTTGACTTGGGTAGTCCTTTATACTTGGAGGTGTTTTGTTTCTTTCGATTTACGCCATCCGAGCTCCGGTAACTCCAGAAAGAACCAGTGTGCTTACGAATACGTTTAACAAATTGACGTCAGTTTTTTATGCGTCTGTCCTGTTATTGATCATAAATTTCGTCATCATATTGTCAAAGTAGCTGTGGATCCACGAGGCGATAGCCGAGTGGATCCGCAAACTACTTTGACGAAATTTATGATCAATAACAGGCCAGACGCATAAAAAACTGACGTCAATTTGTTTTTTACGATAACAAAAAGGTAGGAGAGACGAAATTAAGACGAAACGCGAGATCATTATAAATTCATGTGTCTGTCCGCATATTGACCATAAAAATTAGCCAATGAGCGCGCGTGAATTTCTGCAGTTATCGAAAAAATTAATTAATTAATTGCAAACAACCAATATAGGTTCATGCAAAGTACACCAAACAGAAAAGTGTGCTTAACTGCATCTTTTGTCTCAAAAGGCCTGTGCGATCTCTTTCAATCATCTCCAAGCTGCAAGGCGCTAAAGCTGCCAAACATTAATTACTTAGAACTAGCGTAACGAAAAATCGAACAGACGATATTTCGACTTCGCGATCGGTTGTGTAACGTCAAACATTTTTTGGATCAAGGCCGTGAAAACGTTAAGAAGAAACAGGATCAATTCTAATACAAGATCCTTCGGAAAATCGGGTTATTTCTAAGAAAATTACACGCTTACTGCATGGTACTCTAAAAGAAGGCTTTGCAAAAAACAAAACCCGGGTTTAAATTGCCTTTCATACAGCACTGCATGTTGGTGCCTGCGACGAACTCGTGTCGTTTCTTCTTTAATTTGCAAATTGTCGACT
>BLFK01000783.1:211846-214346 GCA_014634185.1 Astreopora myriophthalma | reverse complement strand
AACACAATCTATGCAATGTTTGATGAACAAATTATCTTATGACTGGACGTAATTATCACGAGAACTGACTTGAGCTGTTATTTACTTTTAATACACAAATATGAAATGTACAGGCTGATGTTGGGAATGCTTTGTTAATACATGTATTTACAAAATAATGTTAACCTTCTACAAAACACTTCACTTTCTGTCCTCTTATCAAGTGCCTCTTGCTTAAAGCAGGCCATGGGCACAAAGCAGCCACGCAGAATCATGTGACAGTTAAATACATACCCTACAGTACTGTACTTCTCAGTGCTCTTCTGCACAGTTGCTAGTTAGGAGGTCATTGGTTTTACTTGACAGAATTTTCCCCTGGTCAATAAGCAAATTTAATCACCATCGTCAAAGTCCTCTATAAAGTCATCATCGTCATCAGGCACATAAAGGGTAACTTTTGAGTCACCCTCCTCAGTCCCTCCTTTTGTAGTCCCTAGGTTAATGGACCCTTTGGCCTGTGAACCTGGAAGGATAGCATCATCATCACTTTCCATCCCACAGTCTTTTTCATCCAATGTGTCTGGAGCACCTCTGCAAAATAATTCAAAGTTGCAATGGAGTCCAAACAATTTAAAACAGAAAAAAAAGTCATTTCAAATACATCAATGCTATAAGTGCAAGCTGAAACTCTCAAAGCAATAACTCTAGTGAGTAATCAAGATTCTTTGAACCAATATTTGTGCAATCAAAAATGGAAAAAAATAAAAGCATCAGGTCCTCATGCTTGACCAAATGGCCAATTGGTCCTTTCCATTTAAGCCAAGCAAAACCAGATTATAAACTTGCGTCAACTACACTGTTTTTTATTATGATTTATACTAAACTGCAATAATATTGCAATTTGATTCCACAGATGCATATTCACGTGATTAAGGTCATTCTTTAAAACAAGCTTGAGAAACTTGATTTATCATTCAATTATAAAGATGTACCTGAATTGAGACTTTGACCTCTTGAAATTACTCATCACTTGGAGAAACGAAATTTGACCTATGAAGCAAATAATTTGCACAGCAGTAATTACCAAATCATTCTGTGACTGGAGGGACTATTCAAGGTAACTACTTCAAGGTACGGGGAGTGGTCAATTAATTTTTAACGTCGTCGTCATCATCGTCATCATCTTGGACACTCACCTGGTGTTCTGAGTGGTACATCGGTGATGGCCAGATAGGGTAGGATCTCTGTTTGTAGGACTGTGGATGGCCACTGGTTACCTAAAACAAGAACCTCGGAATGACTGTAGTCATATGTAGCAGGGGAGGTTTTTTTTTTTTTTTTTTTTTTTTTTTTTTTTTTTTTTTTGGGGGGGGGGGGGGTCTTTTGGGACCACTTCAGAATAAAGATAATTGGAATATTATTCATGAAAGCATGTTCTTGTAAGACCCATTCTGAATTTAAGTTCCTTTGGAAAACCTTATTTCAGTCTTTCTCTTTATCTTAAACCAGAATGTGAATGCAGCTGTTTCAAGAGGGATTGACCAAAGGAAGTGTACAAGCCTATGCGACAATGCCGAAGGGTAGTGTGGGACACACTCAGTGAATTTTAATAAACACCCAGAATTGAAGAATTGTCGCAAAAATGCAGTGGCCATTGAAGATCTCTCTGCCATTACGCTACTGCTACTTTGCACTGAGCACGCCATACAAGCAACTACCCATAACACCTTTCGGCACTGTTGCATGTACGCTTTGCTACTTGTCAGTTGGACGATACCTTTCTTAAAAGAGTTATATACAGAATAGTCCCAAAACAATGCACTGTAAGATGCTCTCAGATGGATCTTAAAACAGTCAACGAAAATTAATGGAAGGGGTGATCAACGTAACACAATTTTCATTGTTTTCCAGAGAGGCCTTTAAGATGCTTACCTCTAAACAGATCTCTTGCCGTGTTACAACCCTCTCGCATCTAAAATAAAGCATGATTTTAATCAAATGGTTGATTTACAGCTAGTTTGTGTTGATTGCATGTAAAAAGTGGAGTAATGTAGAAGGTGTACAAGTAAGGACAGAGTTGATCAACTAGTGTTTCAAACCCTTTCACCCCTAAATAAAGAATGAAACTGAAAAACAATCCCTGGGATATTTCATAAATTGCTGTCTTAAATAAATGTTCAAAACTCAAGTGGAACCACCAGCTATATAGGCAAGTGGTTTCACCACTGAGTTTTGGAAATTTTGTGGCTTCAATTTTTGGAATGTCGCAGAGAAACGTTGAAAACAGAAATTTGAATGGAATTTTCAATCAAGACTGTGTGTGACATGGCAAAAGCAGAAAATGTAATTTTTATGGTCTACACTCTTACACTGACCATAACTCAGTAGCACATTACGTGGACATAAAAGTACATTGTAATTTTAACAGGGGTAGTATGGGGGACCAGGTTTTGGCCCAAACAACCCTACTTTGTACTGTATTTTTTTTTTTTTTTTTGGGGGGGGGGGCTCATTATTGTTT
>BLFK01000783.1:181569-196569 GCA_014634185.1 Astreopora myriophthalma | reverse complement strand
AACATTTTGAAACCCCTGATTGAAACCCACCCTAACTACATGTACAGTGTACATTTACAAATAATTCATAACCGACAATCATTACCAATATTGCATCTACATGTAAGGCTGCCAAATCTCTCATTTTGAGAGATTCTCTCATTCACAGTATGTTTTTAGCATGAAAGCAATGTAATGTCCTGTTCCATGTTAAGAATCTTTTCCGTGCATTGTGATTTAAGCCATTCTCTAACAGCCTAAAAATGCTTTTGCATCAACAGAAACCAAAAAAATAATGCTAAACTTTCGTTAACAAGAGCCATATTAGTACACCGAAACTACTTTTCATCATCTGAATCTAATTATGGCCAGGATGGAAATGGATTGAAACTTGAAAAAAGTTGGCCAATTTGTTGAAGTTTGGACATGGTGTATTCCAAAAATTGCCAAATATTTACTACACATAACTAAAACAGTTATTGCATGCTGAGAACAAACATTCTGAATAAATGATAAAGATTCAAATTTTGGCAGCCATGCACGATTTTCACACAGAAATAATCCTAAAAGAACATGTATTCTGTGTAACCCTTAGTATCATCATCATCATCATTATCAACATGCTGGCCACTGTTATTGCCATCACAGTCAATATCATGAAATGCTACTATTAAAGACAGTGTACCTCAGGGGCGAAGGTCAATAGGTTTCTTGCATGGTGTGACAAGTGAGGAGGAAGCAGTTTTGCATCGGATAACATTGGGTCTCCTGAAAAGATTCATGTTTACCAATTAAACACAATGATTATACATGTACACTGTCACAAACAAAGCCTTCAATGTTTTTAATAGCTGCGGGTAATCACTAATAAAATTAATGAAATTTAAATAAAATTTGGAAGAATGGCTTTGACCAGGTTAATCGATTAATTTCAAAAATTTTATGTAAGTTATTAAATAATTTTCAGGAAATAAAAATCAATGGACTCTTTCTGCAAGTACAGGAGTACAGATGACACAAAACAAATCAATTTTTTACAAAAACTAAATACTCACATTGCTTTGCTGTACTTGCAGAAACACCCCCAAAGAACTGACTGTTTAAACTAAGCTAGATGGTACAAATTAAGAAATTGAGAATTACCCTAATTCAATATTATAAGTGTGGTAGTATTCAATAACATTTGTTCAACAAAAACTGGAAAATAACAGGCACGGAGTGGAATTAAGAAATCAGTCATTAACTCTGAGACAGTAAAAATGACACTTGAGTTTAAAAAAAGTCTAATCAAGGAAAGTTTACTTTTGCAATATAAGATTTTTCCCAATGCTCTGAACAAAAATAACGCAATGTCGCGACCACCTATGGCTGTGACAGTCTCAGGCTCTAGTTGGTTGTCTGTTTGACCATAAAGAAGACACTGGGGTGTAGCTTTGGACTGTGAACGAACAGCAGATCCAGCCTTGCTTGGTTTTTCTGTTTTGGATGATCTTGATTTAGATCTTTTTTTCTTACTGTCTTCTTTTCTTTCAAGATCAAACATTCTTGAGGATGCATGTGATTTGTCTGCAAAAATCACAATGTGTGTTCAGTTGTTTGATGAAAAAAAAAAGTAAGCAACACTTTTAATAATGGAAATGGAACAGGGCGTTCAGACTTCTGACTACCCTGCAAACTCTCAATTGGTACACATTTAGAACTAAACTAAGAATGTATAGGACCCAGAACATATTTAATATTCCTGTTTTAGGGCACATTCAAGTGGACATACTCCATATTAAGAAGTTCACCACAAAATGATTTCTCTAAATCCATTTCAAGATGCTGTTAGAGGTATATAAGAAATCCAAATTCAATTGTCTATGAGCAAGGTCTTAGGGGCAATTATTAAGGACATCCCCAAAGAACAGGGAAAGAAGCTGGCATAATTGAAGAGTGCAGGGCAAAATTTAAAGGGCCCAGTAGTGGATTTCTTGGGGAAAAAAAATACTAAAAAAAAGGCTCAGGTTCTGCCTGTGGCCTTCAACTCCATAGAAATCATTGCTGCTTTTTTTGTTGTTGTTTGCCTTTTGTCAAGATTTGCAAGAAAAGTCTAGGTGGACTTTTGCCCTGAGCTTTTCAATCCAATAAACAATGAAATAAAGAGCACGCAAGAAATTAACTTTGAGTCAGGGTGGAGGGGTGGGGCAGGTAATATGTTGCAAGTTTTCTAGATGAAAGTGTCCCAAGATTTTGGCAATGAGTCACTTCATTAATGATACAGAGTCTATTAAAGAAATGACAGTGTTCAACAACATTGCAATAACTGTTATTAGTAGTAGTACAGTAACTGTTAGTATTGAAAAGTGGTTTGTTAAATGGCCTCCTCACCCACCTTTTAAACAAGAAAACTGCAATCCATTTATGGCAGTCCTAATGTCTCCTCCACTGTTCTGTGCTAACAGATCAATTGTTTCCTTGCTTGGAGTAAGGAAAGTTGATTTCTGGGAAAACAAAATACAGTTAACACAAGCCAGTCCCTATTTAAGGGTATAGTAGAAACTTGAATGAGCAAGTTGGAAAAGGACTCAAATCACACTGAAGCAAAAAACAAAAAGATGATGTACACTGTAAGCAGGGTCTCTATCTTCCCCATCTTTTGGTTTTGATGAAGGTTTGAGAAATCAAGACTTATTGATTTTGTAACAGATTTATTTTTCATTCAGAAAATAATAAGACCTTTCTCAGTGACCTTTCACATACCTGCTGGGATTCCAGTGATATTAATCTGTTCATAGCTTTGACTAAGCTGGTGTGTGCAACAGGATTAAAACTACAAATAAAACAAACAAACAAACAAAAATCTAATACAAATTCATGAAGATTACCCCATGTATATTGGTTGATTTAATTTTGTATCCAATTGTTCGTGAGTCATAGTACCTATTTTTATTAGCAGTGCTGTACCTTATGTTTTGAATGCCAAGTTTGTACTGAACATCTTTAGGAAGTAACTTATGGACATTGGAATCCCCATGGTGACTGTCTGAGATAATGAACACCACTGGACTTCGTCCTGTCTGTTTGTAAGTGCTGCACAAAAACATGACACATTTTAGAATTAATAATCAGTGCTTGAATGCCAAAAGCAATTTACATAATTTGCTTTGACCTGGTTTACTACCCTCTGAGATTGCTCATGTCACTCTCTCAACCAATGAAAAAGATATTGTGGTGATACCACCACCAATCATTGGAGGGCTGTATGCAAAAACATGTGACTTTTTGTGTCATATTTTGATTCTTTTGTCAAGTAGTGGCCATATTCTGAGCAATAACTGGTGCATGCTTAAAACTTCAACGTACAGTAAACTGACAGTCAAAATTGACAGTATGAAGCAAAATTGAACCCCAGATGCAAAACTAAAAGACACTCATTAATTTCCTGTAATTGGTGCCGGCTGCCTTTAATAATAATAATAATAATAATAATAATAATATTAATAATAATATTAATAATAATAATATTAATAATATATATTATTAATATTATTATTATTATTATTATTATTATTTATTAACTTATAATGTGCCAATATCAATATACATTTTCATCGGTGCAAATTAAATCAAATCAAATCAAATCAAATGTTGGTTTTTGTGGAGAGGGGAAAACCAGAGAACCCAAAGGAAAACCTCTCGAAGTAGGGTGGAGAAACAAACAAACTCAGCCCACATATGACACTGAGACCGGGAATCAAACCCAGGCCACATTGGTGGAAGGCGAGCACTCTCACCACTGCGGCAACCCTGCTTTACTTGCCAACCCTTTACTTGCTTTGGAGTCTGAATTGCTAGGAGTAAGTGATACCAAGTCATGTTCAAATCACATTTTGGTGTTGTCGGCATCAGGGCGTATTTCCTTCAGAACCTGAGTGGCTCTGTAAATACCTCGGTGTTGGTTTTACAACAGTCAGTTGAAAACCACTCTATATAATAAGCACAGTTATACTCCTATTTTGATTGGTTCTTACTTATGATCAATTGGAGGACAGATTCTATCCAATTAATGAACACATGTAAGTAACAGAACTCTTATAAATACTGGTAAACATAATTATTATTAATATGAAACACATAGATCCCACACTGCCATGCATGCATTCAATAACAAAGTACAAGAAGTCAAAATACTCAGGGTGCAGGGACAGTGCAAAAAGTCTTGAAATTACCTCAAAACCCCATGGAGTTTAGTGGCTTCCCTGAAAAATATGTTTGGGAGGTCCTGTGAAAAATTAAAATGTAAAATATACACATTTACATGTAGATTTTATATTGTGTTTAATGCATCTCTTAATATTTTTTTTGTGTAATAAGTGCTAATGCATTGAAGGGTGGTAACTAAAAGATAGTTGCTTAGTTTGAGGTTAATAAAGGATTAGTACATACAATGTCTTTTCCCCTCCAAATGTCAAAGTTCTATTTCTTCAATGACATCACAAACTGCTTAGCTTTGCATTCCAGTTTTGCAAAAGAGTTTTGCATTGCAAGAATATAGACCCATAACTCTTACTAGCTCAGCTGTGACTGCTAACTTTGCTTTGCTACCCATTCACACCTGAGAGGTCCCACATTGACGAGTAAAATCACCTGGCTTTAGCCAGAGTAAAATCTATAAACTCACTACTGGGAGTCAAAGGGTCAATGTGCATTAGAAGTTACTGTACATGTAAATTTTTAGCCGGAGGAAATGGGAAAATACCTTTGCCATAGGTGAAGTGATTTTATTAAATCTCAACAACAGAACATTTTTGACATTAAGTATACATGTACCTCTATTAATAATATCTTCTTGTCTGCAGTTAGACCACTTTTTTCCCTGAATATTGAAAGCGTTGGATACTTGTTGGCTCTCAGAATGAAGTCTTCAAATTTCTTCACTTGGGATTGGCTAGTGTTTCTCCGATTCAAGAACTCATTTTCTGCAATTAAAAGTGGAAACAGTTAATTGCATCAACAAACAAATTATCCAAGCCATGGAGGTGTCTGGGTGATGTGGTGAACACATTTGACTCATCTTGATTCATACAATGTCTATAAAATTACCTTCAGTCGTATCCCATTCAGAAACAGGATTAATCCATTCCTGTAGTTCAAACCCCAGCTCACTTGCCAATACTTGTATTGTTGCCGTCTTGCCTGCCCCTGCTGGTCCGGTCAACAGTAAGATAGCACTGGATGACTGGACAAAAACAGTGCATAAATTAATTGTGTAAAAAACCCTTGCAAGGGAAATTGGAGAGAGTGTTAAAAAAATATTCAGTATGCTCAAGAGAGCATCCTGTTAAATTCCATTGGATTCATAGGAGATATATTACTGTATTTTCTCACACACAACTAGGAGCCATAGCAAGCTGAAACACAAATTCTGTTGTGACCTTTATTAGGGAGCTTCAGGTATTCTTGAGCGATGGACGGCAACCAGAAGAAAAGCATTTTCCCTTTTAATCTACCTTGACACTTACCCCCTTTATACTGCTCTGAGTCTTTACTCCCATAGATACTGGATTATCTGTTCGAAAATTTGGGCAAAACCATTGCCCAAGAATTTGAAAAGTCCACTTCTGGTTAACATCTGTCGCTCAAAAATGCCTTAGCTTGAGCTCACTAATAACAGAGCCTAATATTAGATTATTAATAATGACACTAAGTCTCGCCATCAAAAAAAAAAAACTTAAAACCAAGAACAATTCCATACTGAATGGAAAGCGGTAACCACTCGAAACTATGCTATCTTTAAAAAAAACACATGAAGGGTGGGTGGGCGGGCGGGGTAAGTAAGACAATGGCAGATGAACTGAAGAAATGATCCTCGCACTTTCTGGACAATTTAAGCAATTGTCTCTTATGTGCACTTGAAAAATTAAAGTGACTCCAACGGGATTCGAACCCATGACCTCTGCGATGCCGGTGCAGTGCTCTTACCAACTGAGCTATGAAGCCACACAGTTGAGAGCAGGTCAATTTGTTGGGCTCATGCGTGTTTTCCCGTGAAAGGAATGGTGAATGAAAGAAATGATTATGAATCACAATGGCTGATGGGAACAAACAAACTGAACCTTGGTCAAGGCATGTCACCTGACCCAAGTGACTATGCTTTGTTGGAGTTCTTGATGTGGGAAACGTTTCTCATCTGGAACACTGAAAATCTATTATTAAATTTGTAAATTTTCCCCCTTACCAGCAGGGCTCAACTTACTTGTTTACAAGACAAGTGATCCAGAAGCCAGCTACGGACATCAGCAACCTTTTTCTTGTGAACTGCAAGCTCTGCCTGAAAAACAAAATTCAGGTCGCATTTGAAAATAAGCAGGAGATAGTGAAAAATTGCATGTAACATCATGCTATTCAGTGACACCACAGCAGAAAATAACATAATTATCAATAATGAAAACAGAAAAAGGAATCATTAACTATCAAGTAGGAAGATAAACATGTCGACAGTTTGGATTATTAACAAAACACTGCAACCATAGACAAAAAAAAAAACATTGGAAACAACTACATGTTTCTAAACAAAGTCCTTGGGAATGTATAAGCCACTGAGTTATTAGTTATCATGATGATAGTAATCTTATCGATAGGTACTTTTCTTTATTCAGTTCTTTGCCTTGTTGCTGATAAGTACAAGCAATACCTCTGATTTTGGTTTGTACTTTTCCAACCAAAGATCTTCATCTTTTTCCCCTTTTTTTGAAGTTGGATGGCCAGCACCTACAGTGTAAGAAAAAATTTAATTGAACATGAAGAGCTCTGGGCAAAAGTCTTCTAAGTAGGTTTTTAAGTGTGATTGGTCATTTTGCAAAATTGCGGCCAAATTTTGCACAGTACATTGCAATTAAGTTATGAAGATACCTATCCTGAGTGATGTGAACAAAATCACAAAAGAAAAGGAAAAAAATTCTGGGCCCCGGGGAAAGGTGGGTGGGGGTGGGTGCACAAGAGCAAGAAAATGTGAAAATACAGGTAAAAATCAAAGGAGACCTATGGTGAACACGTGGATAAAGTAAATTATGTAGAGATGGTCATAATTGCAAACATTTGAAGTCCACTTCGGTAAGACATCTCATCGCCCTGTTCGAAATCACCACACGCTCACATCACTGAGCGACCGCGCAAACACCAGAGTGAGGCTCGTGTTCTAATATGGCGTCGGACTCGGTTCGTTCAGGGCCGACTAATTACGAAGATTCTACACCTGAGTGAGCGAGTGACACATTTGCATATCGCGGTCCCAACAAAAACCCGTTTCTACGCTTCGCGTATCCACGTGTTAAAAAATGGGGGCTTCTTTTCATCGCATTGCCTGGCTAATTTTTGGCATATAGCATGGGGAGGTTCACCCCGTAAGTTTTGTGCAGTTGTTGATTCAACGGAAATTGGACGTGATTTTGCGCAACGGTTTAAAATGTGGTTAAATGCAATTTAACCTAGTTAACAACAAAGAGATGCTCTTTGGTCCACAATGAAGCATTTTGCTTAGTGGTCAGCGGTTCATTTGTACGTGCACAGGCTCATGTAGGTCATGCGGTCTGTGTAGCGGCCATTTGGAGCTATGTTGGGAGAGTGTTGTGCGGTCTTGTGGTTCTCAGTGTTAGCGTTATTCTTATTTTTTTGCTTCCCTCCCTCTACCTCCCTTTTTTTCTTTTTTTCTTTTTCCACTGTTATCACAGTGTGACAGGTGCCTGGATGTCTCTGTGTGGGGGCTCATGGCTCATTTTAGTTGAATTTATCCCTATTTTAGTCCCAGACTCACCTCAACCAAAGCTTAATTTACTCCAAACGAGAGCATACATGCTGTGTACTGATAGTATCCATAAGCCTAACTATTTAAACATTACTTAGTTTTACTCAGCTCGATTAGCTTTTTAGTTATCCTGAGTAAACATTACCTTTTTCTTTGTATTAATATATTATATTGTAAAGTTTAACTTTTTTATTTTGGTAATAAAGCTTGTTGTTGTTGTTGTTGTTGTTGTTGTTGTTGTTGTTGTTGTTGTTGTAACTTAAAATCTAACCATTTCAAATCAGTGCTTAGGCCTGACCATTAATCCTTGCCACAGAATGATATAAAACTATAGTCAGACAAAAATACCTAGTTAATAAAAAAATTACCTGCAACATGTACATAAAATTTAAATAACTGAATGATAATAACAATAACAATAATAGAACAATATAAATAGACCTTATTTAGAGAGGGTGACACGTGACAATTTCAACAACTGAAACTTGGGGCCAGTGTTAGTGTCTCCAACTATATATGACAAAAAAGGGTTGGTTTCTAAGAAGAAATGGCGGTGCTGCATCAAGGGATTTGGTCGTATCAAACAAGTAAGGAGAAAGCTGACATTTCCAGCATTAGCCCTGCATAAGAGCTAATCAAGGGATTGTGGGTTTTGAAAGGTTTTTATATTGGAAGGTGGACAGCACCAATATCCAAACCTAAGTTACCCACAAACCCTTGATTGGCTCTGATGAAGGGCTTGAAATGTCAGCTTTCAAATCTTGTTACTCCTTTGATACAAGCAAATTCCTGGTATACAATGTACAATACAAAGAACAATTCTAGTTTTATAACTGAAATGGTTATTCCTGTTAAAATGACTGTGTAAGTGATATATTAGGGACTTTAAGATCTATGATGGTGATGTCCATGAAAACGTCATTTAAAATTGCTAGTTTACATTTTGCAAAGTTTTCATGATTACTCCAGTTCGATCAACTTCTACAAACTATCCAAACTACAGTTGTATCCAGGAACTGAAGTGGGAGGAACGGTGTTCAAACTAAGAAATGAAATCAAAATTCTCCTTTGTGTGCTCGCATTTTCCTTAGAACTTGAAAATTGGTCATTTGACATTTTAGATTGGCAGAGAATGGGAAAGAAATGTACCAAACTTCAAATGCACATGCAGAGCCACTGTTTTGCGCATTGAAGTCTATTTTTTAACAGCATTGTCGCTGATGTTGCCATTGTAGATCTTAAAAGTCCTTAATTTACAACTATTGAGGACACCTTCCAGGTTGAATTGCAATTTGGAAATGTTGATTTTGATTAGGGGAAAACCAGAGTACTGATAGAAAAACCACTCAGAGCAGAGTGGAGAACCAACAACAAACTCTGTAGTCGGTTGTCGAAGACTCTTTATTCTGCGCTCGCCTCACCCACCGCGTGAGTGTGTATGCTTTACTCTATTTACATAAAATGTGCTATGCTATTTAAATATGCGTACTCACAATATAACATGCCCACGTTATCACGTGCCGATATGTTACAAACTCAACCCACATATGGCCTCACCCGGGATTTCAGCCTGGGCGACACTGGTGGAAGGCGAGTGCTCCATCCCACCTTCCCCACACTATCCCTGCTCTCCCAAATTAATGCAAAAAAATTCCGTTGCTGGATGGTATTAAGCTGCCGATTCCATGGCAAATTTAATTCCGGGCTGTAACTCCAGCTCTGCATTCTGAACAAAGTTCTGTCGTGGGCTAAAAATTCAAGCTCAGTTTGAGGTAATTGGGCTGAAAATTCCAGCCCGGCCAAACAGGCTTAAAAAAGGCCATGTAATTGCTATCTTTTTTCAGCCTGGGCTGAGAGGAATTTGTAGAATTACGAGTGTTTTCAATTTCTCCAGGATGAGGGGAACATGGACTCTTCGCACTTCAAGTGAACAATGTATCTCACTAAATTTTCCCATCTGAGTCTACATTTCACATCCGGGCTTAAATTGAGTAAAATTTTAGCTCAGTGAGTGGACTGAAATCTCACCCTGGGCCGGAACTCACCATATAATTGGGCCCTAAAACTAAAAAGAGGAGACATATACTAGAAGCAAAAGTAGCTCAGTAGTAAATCTTACCTTTATAATTGAAGGACTGATCGATGTTCACTTGTTTTGATTTCTTTGGTCTGTCATGCCTTGTAACATCCTCGTCAAAGCCACCAAATGAAGACGAGATCCAGGAATTGGGTTTCTTTACGAGAAAAGAGACAACTGTTAGGGGGCCTTAAGAATAACAATTGTAGAAAAAATTGTGGTGCTCATTGATGACTCAGCTCATTACATTAACCTGCATATGTCAGCCAATTTATGAATGCCAAACTATTAACCAATCAATCAATCAATCAATCAATAACTTTATAACAGTGTCGGTCATTCTAGCTTACTGTACAACAGAATGTTAATTGAGGACACCTATCTAAGGGCTTCTTCAAAAGCTAAGCTCCATTGGATTGATCACTATATTCTCTCCTTATAACAGCATTCTTTGAAAAATAAGACATAACAATGCAGACTATTTACCTGCAAATTAAAATACATGTAAATGGCTGGCTATTATAGAATCCAGAGACACCGTCTACATGATAAGAGATTGATAAAGCAGGAGACAATACAGTATCAACTCTCTCAATGAATGGATCAGTTACTCCATTACAAGGTTTGGGGACAATCCCAGAATTATTTTGCTATTCACTATTATAAACAAGTTGTTATACCTGAGTTTACAACCTGAATCAGCAAATCTAGGATCTTCTGATTTTAAAAGTAACCTCGGAAACTCTGATGTTACCAACTAGACTGAACGGTGACCATGCGTTCACGATCTAGACTAACATTATATTTCAATTTATTATCTTTTCTCCTGAAGACAACGTTACCTGTTTACTTTTTGTGGCGTGTGATTTCGTCCAAGAGAAGTTTGATTCTTTCTGATTATTGTCTGAGATGGGAAATGTCTTTAAAGAGCTGCTCTGTAAAAACACGAAGAAAGGAAAACATACGTCATATAAGCTTACAACCACGTAGGCTTAATGCATTGGGAAGAATCTAAACGCATAGTCAAGTACGTAGTAAGGATTTTTAACTGTACAAGTTTTCACGTTCATTTTTTTCTTTCTTGAACGTCACAGTTGAACAGCATTGTTAATTTTATCCATTTTAATATAGTTCCAGGAAAAAGAGGGAACGGTATTCCAAGGAATTTCAAGACATTTTCTTACCATTGCAAGCAACAGCGTGAGTGCGTTTGCCTTCACACTCTGCAACAACTGCAGCAAAACAGTGAGACCCAAGTGGTGTCGTCCGCCATCTTGAATAGCGAGGGCTCAGGGAGAGGAAGCGGATAAAACACACTTCTGTATTGATACGTTGTGTATGCGGCATATTGTGTATACTTCGTATTACATGCACGCCTGGGACAACGCCCGGCCGCCCGGGACCCCTTCCTTGCATAGAGCACGGGTAGCCTAGACTCACAATATGGCCTGTGTGTGCTTAGTTATCGTACCGCCATTAACTGAAGGTTAGACGTGAATCGCAAAACCAGCCCAGAACGCCCCAAACAGACACAAGATATTTCCAAAGTAAGGTTATTTTACTGATTTTTTTCCCTCTATGAGCTAAGATTAAGCGATTTTTCCAATATTTTATCTTTCCCCATACCCTGCAAGGCCCGATATACTCTATAAGTCTGTGCGGCTGAGCACAGGCCATATTGTGACTCTGGGTTGCCTGTGACAAGTGGCATGAGAAAATTATTTTTAAAATTATTAGTTTTTTAAATTGTTGCCATGTATATCAGCCATAATCTGACGTATACGGTTATCGAAAAAAACATCTGAGGTTGCATTCCAGGCATTATGGATCGAGATCCAAAATGATGGGGAAAAGCAACATCATTTGTGGTATTATTTATCGACAACATAATTTCCCCCCAGCGCTTTCAAGAGTACTTCAATGAAACGCTTGAGAAATTGATCAGTTCTAGCAGATCTGTCTATATTCATGATGGGCGACTTCAACATTAATCTCCTCTCCGCCGAAAATTCAAATTATGCCCACGATTTCCTTCTTTCTCTGCAAAGTTTCACATTTATGCCAACCACTGATAAACCTACCCGTGTCTATAACAACTCAGCTACGCTTATCGATATCCTAACCAACAAAATCGACGTGGAAATTACTAACGGTAACATCATTTCTGATATTAGCGATCATTTTTCAGAATTCTGTATTTCCCATTCTCTTTACATAAAAACGAAATCCACTAAATAAAAGCACCGAGACTTTTCTTGTTTCTCCGAAAGCAGATTTAACTGTGAACTCTCAGAGGCGCTATCTGACCTAGTTATTCCTGACGCCTTTCCTAATGTAGATGCCGCCCTCTCTCGATTTTACAACATTGTGATGACTATTGTTGATAAACACGCTCCCTTGAGGATAGTCACCAATCGTAAGCTTAAAGAGTTTTCTAAACCTTGGATAACCAGTGGTATTAGGAAATCAATTAAGGTGAAAAATATACTTTTTCGCACGGAGGATTTTGCCCAATACAAATTTTACAGAAATAAAATTACAGCTCTTATTAGACAAAGTAAGAAGAATTATTATCACGATTTCTTTTCCAAGGACGTAAATAGCATGAAAAACACTTGGAACGGAATTAATAACCTAATCAACGCTAAGAAAAAGCAATCAAAACTAATTTCTTCTCTGAAACGCCCCAGTGACGGTAGCCTAACAACTGATCCCATCGAGATTTCTAATATCTTGAACAAGTATTTTTCCTTAATTGGTGGTAGGCTTGCCTCTCACGTTCCACACTCTTCGCATTGTTTTACTAAATTTTTGTCACTAAGTAACTCAAATTCCTTTTCTTGTGATCCAGTTTCGCCAGCGGACATAGTAAATGAGATATTGTGCATCCCTAACAATAAAGCCTATGGCTTTTTTTCTTGTCCAATTCGCATATTATCTGGCTCCACGCACATTGTAGCTGGTACCTTAGCTGATATACGGTAAATATGTCGATTGATACTGGTGTATTCCCAGCCAAACTAAAGCAAGCGAAAGTCATCCCTGTCCATAAGAGCGATGATGAAAGGGAACCTGGAAATTAGCGGCCAATATCTTCACTCTCCGTTTTCAACCGGATATTTGAAAAAACTATGTATCATCGACTGAAAGCCTCTCTTGACAGGAATGATATCCTTTTTAAGTCTCAATTCGGTTTTCGTGAAAAGCATTCTACTCAACATGCTATCCTTGAGATCGTCAATACCATACATACTAGTTATGCAAAGCTTTCGAGTGGTATACCGTGAAATATCCCACGAGTGACTTGATTTTTCTTAGTATACACACGACCCCTTAGGCGAGTGTGTATACAAAGAAAAATCAAGTCACGAGTGGGATATTCACGGTATACCACGAGAAAGCTTTGCATAACTAATTTATCCCATGCCACTCACTGAATTCACAGCACAAAACGTCACTCTTCAATGCTTTAACAGCAAATAAAATAAGTTAAAAAGTATTCAACAGAATGGCAACGTTTCTTGAAAGTACATAATTTTGATTAAAAAATAAAAATATATCAATAGGTACTGCTCATTAAATGTATAAAAGCCTTTGTAGGCCGCGAGGAACGCCGGGATTTTTTCGTGGAATACTTCTAGCTTTCTGATTGGCGTTTCTAGCTTTCTGATTGGCTGTATTCTCTATGGCATGGGATAAAGAATAATATGGACCTAAAACTTTTCACCAGAGGAGTTTTTATAGATCTGAGGAAAGCCTTTGATAGCGTGGATCATTCAATCCTACTCCAGAAACTCAATTACTATGGTATAAGGGAACCATCCTCATATCTCCTTGACTGTTCACAGGTTACCGAAGGAATTCTAAACAATCAGTGATTAATAAGATTTCTTATGGAATTCCTCAAGGCTCTGTGCTGGGACCCATACCATTCTTGATTTATATCAATGATAGTTTTAATTCTTCTGCGAAGTTATCATTTTTTCTCTTTGCCGACGACACCACTCTGATGTATGCTGACAAGAATGTGAAATATGCCGGTCGAGGCAACATTGAACAGTAACTGGGAAAAGGTTCTGACTGGCTTAATGCAAATAAGCTAACTTAAACATAAAAAAGACTAACTTTGTTGTTTTTCACCCGTATCAACGTAAAATAAACCACTTAGTTAATATTAAAATGATCGATAACAGTATTCAAAAGCTTAACCCTCTTGAATGTAAGGCATATGTTAAATTCCTTGGAGTTTTACTGGACAGTAACCTAAGCTGGAAATTTCACATCGATAATATTGCTCTGAAAATAAGCAAAGTTGTCGGAGTAATTGCTCGTCTCAGACACTTTGTCCCAGTCCCTACTCTAATAAGTATCTATCGCTCTCTGATTCTGCCTTACTTGTCCTATGGTTAGTCTACTTGGAGCCAAGCTGCCACAGTTCGCTTAAACAAAATTCTCTTATTGCAAAAATGCGCTCTTCGTTTGTTGTATTTCCGTGAACCAAGATCTCACGCGGTACCCCTCTTTATCTCTTCCAAAACTCTTCCTTTGAATATGCTCTACGTTACACAAGTCTTGTCTGTCATGTATGATGTCTCTTCTAAAAACACACCTTTTAACATAACTGATCTTTTTATCAAAGCTAATGATAAGCACAATCACGAAACTAGATTCTCCTTGTCTGGAAAGTTCTACATCAGAACCTCGAGACTAAATCAGAATCAGAGGTGAGGCCCTGTTAGGGGTTTTAGGGATAAGGGATAACTGACATAGTTTTGACCCAGTCTTAGGGATAACAGTCTCGGCAATTTTAGGGATAAGGGATGACTAAAGCCCCCCTATCAGGGCCTCTTCATACACTGTCATACACCTCCGTTCACCTTCATTTCCCTTCATTATCCTTCATCTACCTCCAATAGCCTTCATTTACTATCATCGACCGTCATCTACCTCCATTAGCCTTCATTTACCTTCATCCGCCGTCATCTACCTCCATTGGTTTTCTTTAACCTTTTATACACCGTCATCTAACTCCATTAGCCTTCATTAACCTTCATTCACCTTCAATAGCCTGGATTTACTTTCATCCACTTTCAATAGCCTTCACTAGCTTTCATTTACCTTCCTCCACCTTCTTCTACCTCCAGTAGCGTTCATTTAC
>BLFK01000783.1:164069-176569 GCA_014634185.1 Astreopora myriophthalma | reverse complement strand
TTGTTCTTTACTGTTGTTATAGCCATGCATTCTTGTGTCAATCTTTGACTACATGATATTTTAAAGTTTCATTTGATATAGGAATCAGCATTTTTTTTTTCAAACAAGATTAATGTCAGTGATGATAATTTCATTATTTTTCTCATGACTTGTGCAACTATATAATGTTTTATGTACAACTTTCCAGCAAGGAAAATGTAAAGAGAAATTTCCTACTGATCATCACTGATCTCTCAAAATATTGGAATAAATTATTAAAGTTAAGACACTATCTTTCTCTTAAACAACTGAAACAAATCTACAGTAACCTACTATATCCTTAGATATGGAATTTTAGCTTGGGGCAGTGCATATAAGACCCAGATAAGGAAAATACAAGTAAAACCGTTTTTTTTTGCTTGCACATATGGGAAATTAATAAAGAAACAGCCAAACCTCTGCTAAATATTTATTGAGTATTTTAACAGTGGATAATGTTTATTGGCTTCATGTTCATGGGTGAGGTGTTGTTTTCCTTCTTCACCTGTTAATACATTGACTTACAGGTTGGATGGGGACCTAATTAACTCGAAAACCTAACAGTTCATTTAGCCTCCCAGCTCGCACATTCCATTTACTTTATTTAAAAGATTTATTTTCAATCAAGTATAAGACTATGTAAAGTTTATTGAAATTTTATTAAGAGCTCAGTAAAGGCTATTATGATTGTTATTATAATTAACAATTATTCCACGAGCGCGTGTTGGATATGAGCAGACCTTCCAACCCCCATCACATGCAAATCTGGAGGTTTTGAAAAAAAGCCCAGAAAAACCTGGAGATTAGGACCTCAAACCTGGAGACTTCAAAAATATGCATCAAATAAAAACAACAAGGACAGATTATTTGTTTCAGAGTATTCTTTACCTTATTAGTGCTTTTTGTTGTACCGTGAGTTGCCGTACCGTCACCGTGAGTTGGCATCCCAAACTGTGAGTCTCACGGTCAAACTGTGAGGGTTGGAAGGTCTGTATGAGATGATGGATAGCCAACGAGGCGCGTAGCGCCTAGCGCTAACGAGGCGCCAACGAGGCGCGTAGCGCCGAGTTGGCTATAATCATCTCATATCCAACAGGCGCGAGTGGAATAATTCCTTTATTAAAAACGCCCCCAAGATTAGACAAATCTTCCCGAATTTCAACTTTCAAAGACAAATTTCAACAACAAATTCCCAAATTTCAACTTGCATTGTTTTGCTTCGCATTATTAAACTATAAACACAGATGCTTAAATTGTCAAAATAAAGTTTAGAAGTTGCTACCTTGAAATATTTTCATGCCATAGTTTGTGGCTCTCTTTGTGCTCCCTGGTGTTGCGTTTTGTAACAGTTCAAGGACTTCTTTTTCATTTAACTCCGGCGCGAAGCGATTTTCGCCGGCCGCCAAAAAATTAAGCTGACGCGTACACTTACCATATTTGGAGGTTATGGTATATTAGCTCATATACCATGATAGCTAAGCCAATGAAAAGTCTTGAATTGCATTATCGAATGATTCAGTTTTTAATAATTATTGTTATTATGATTATGATTATGTTGATTATAATTATTGGGATTAATGGCCTTTGAAGAGTTAAGAAAATTGAAGGTAACCCAGACCTTCCAACCCCCATCACATGCAACAACAACAACAACAACAACAATCTTTATTATTTACACCTTTTCTTACAATTAACATTACATTTTTAAAGGAATTTAGATCTATAAAAAGGAAGAAAGAAAATAGCTAAACATTACCATTGAAAGGTGTCTAGGGGCTAAGTAAACTTAAGTTTTCTAGTTAGCCCCTAGCTAGGGAAAGTTAATTAAACAGATTGTAGCAGATACACAAAAACACACAAAAACAACAACAGATACACACATTTAAAAACTAAGACGAAAAAAATAAGCACATATATAGGCAGTCATTGGCATGATTTTATTTACTGGATTGAGTTTTGAGAAGAAATTCTTTTAATTTGCCAGGAAAGGTAAAAGTGTTAAGACTTTTCAAGCTAGTTGGAAGATCTTGCCAAAGGTCAACTGCAATTGAAGATACTGATTGTTTTCCAATGTTGGTTCTTGTGGACGGCTTATAAAAATTTTTATTAATTATGGAGGTTTCGAAAAAAAGCCCAGAAAAACCTGGAGATTAGGACCTCAAACCTGGAGACTTAAAAAATATGCGTCAAATAACAACAACAAGGACAGATTATTTGTTTCATAGTATTCTTTACCTTATAAGTGCTCTTTGTTGTACCGTGAGTCGCTGTACCGTCACCGTGAGTTGGCATCCCAAACTGTGAGTCTCACGGTCAAACCGTGAGGGTTGGAAGGTCTGGTAACCATGCAGGCATAATGAACTGGGGTTGGTCCTGTATAAATATATTTTAGAGGTGGTTTAATTCCTTTTGCAGAAACTAAATGTATTTATTTACAATTTCTGGTTGTATCAGTCATGCTTCACTCCAATGGCTTCAGTTCTCTATAGGATATTTTGAATATGAAATGTTGGGTTCTTCACTCTGTACTCAAACTATTGATGCAAAGTCATGTTCCTACTGTCACGTGGCCTCTTCCCGCCACTCGTAATTATGATAATCAATGTTCATAATCAAATTCTAACAGGTCTCCCCCAGTTGTTGTTGTGGTTGATTTTTTGGCTGTTAAATAAATTTTGTGTCACTATTAAGTGGCGTCGTTTAACAAATAAATTATCCTGATTTGTTGGGCATTTCCATGTGAAGATCATTAGCTATGAAACATCATGGAACGCAGATTAGATTCACAAGTTTTGGCTTGTCCTTTGGTGTAAGAACCTGTAAACCCTAATTAAATTTGTTTTGCAGATGGCAAGTGTGGGGGGATACTGTCCAGAAACAGTGGAGATCTCCAAACACCAAATTATCCAAGTCCTTATCCAAGCCGTTCAAAATGCTCCTGGCTTATTCGGGTGCCTGTAGGCTACAAAATCAAATTGCAGTTTTACCATTTTGCGCTGGAAAACTCGTACACTTGTTCAAGTGATGTTGTTACAATTTATGATGGAAAGAACAGTTCTGCTATGCCACTGGGAAAATACTGTGGACAACATAATCCATTCCAGGTGGACTCTACAACAACAAATTTGTTTGTGACTTTCAAATCAGACAGGTCTGTGAATTATGCAGGATTTAGGGCAACATTCACTGCCGTGTCAGTCCAGCCCCTGAAGCTGATGAGTTTTAAAAGGACGGTTTTAAATAAAACCGCTACTCTTGGCAAACGTGTCAAATTACTTTGTGTTGTTAAAGATGGCAGTGCAAACGTGATATTTTCTTGGACTAAAAATGGAATGGAATTAGGCAATAATGGTGGGCCTAATTATAACATCAGATCAAATCCCACCACCAAAAGATCACACCTCACTTTGGCCAACTTGTCAAGAAGTGATGCTGGAGTTTATGGATGTTTGGCAAGAGATCTGGACATGGGGAAAAACATTTCAATGTATGGAACTCTTGTAGTCAAAGGTGAGGGATACTAATTTCTTACAAGCTAACAATGTCACCATTTACATGACTTTTGTACACTGTTCTACAAGGTGTTCTTCCATGTAGTAACAACAAAAGGATGGAGGGTCCCATACAAAGGTCACACTACAATAAAGGCTAGACAACACCATGGAATATAATATCCCCAACGTTTTACAAACAGGGTATATGATGTCCCATGGAGTTTGTATTAATTAACAAGTGAAGTGAGATGGGGTCTAATTGTCTCAAGTTGCCAACTGAGTCACTTGTAGTTAAAACAATCCTGTATTTCTCACAATAGCCATGTTCTGAAACTACTTGTGTATTCAAATTTCAAATATTCCAGTTATTAATGGAATGTTAGGGAGTATGCGTGACCTGCTTCGACTGTATGGCTTTATGGGGATACAAAAATGTATCAAGCATTAAATATTTCTTACATTTTTGCTAGTCTTTGCTATTACTAGCGAATCCCTTTTTATAAAAAATAAATTCCACTGGATAATAATAATTGTTTGTTCTCTAGTCCCAGCTGTAGTGGTTGAAGGTCCATCTTCTATGAATGTCACTGTGGGAAATCATATTATTTTAAGGTGCAAATCATCAGGGGACCCTTACCCCAATATAAGGTAAGTGTCGACAGCCTTGGTTGAACAAGAATACTGAAGCATTTATATTAAAAAATCTGGAGCATTTTGCCAGAATCTGAAGCATTTTTTATTAAATTAATCCTTTCATTTATTTACATATTTAACTTTAGCCTTCTGATTGTCTATTTTGTAATCTCATTATGAATCAGCTAGTTTATTTTTTAATTCATTTAACACAGTCTATTGTAATTCCACTTAGTCTAGTATTATGTATTGTA
This sequence comes from Astreopora myriophthalma, assembly GCA_014634185.1. Lineage (NCBI taxonomy): Eukaryota > Metazoa > Cnidaria > Anthozoa > Scleractinia > Acroporidae > Astreopora > Astreopora myriophthalma. Next base: position 172,170 of record BLFK01000783.1, on the reverse strand, counting down.
GCGTTCCAGTAATCCCCCAAAAAATAAAAAGACAACGAGAACCGATACTGTACTTTTGTTTCTATTTCTTCCACCAACAACAACACAGTACGCATGCGTACATACCTACACGCGCCTGCGTTACACAATTCCCCCCCGTAATAGGCACTGCCCTCAGTGCCTTATGACGCTCCGAAACAACAACTAACACAACTGTTAAACCCTCTGCTTGACTAGTAAACGGTTCTTGTAGCCCTGCTCACGAGCACTGTTCATTGTGACCTACTTCACAGGAATTTAAGGAATGTTTTTCGGCGGCCTTTCCTCAGCCAATACTAGAGATTCAGTTCAACCGTTATTCGACCTAAGCCTACTCAATTAGCGCCGAGTGTCTCCGTGGCCTTTTAAGGCCCTCAATTAGTTTTCAAAACGGTGACCCATTCACCAAAACGTTTTGGGGCCTTCACTCTTCTTCTTCCTCGGCCGCTTTGTCCTTCTTCTGTCACTGAGAAATTTATTCGTTAGATTCTGTTCAGATCCATGGAACGCTCTACAAACCAGACAAGGATTCTTTTCTCAATTTTGGTAATGAGAATGGGTTGCCAACTTTTGGTAGGATAGCAAAAATCTGGTTTATTGCAAACTATGGAATTTTTTTTGCCCTTGATGCTATGGTAACATCTCATTATAATGAAGATTTTAATTCCTTTCAAGTCGAGGAACCTGTTCTTCCACAGGGATATGAAGTTGTTAGACAAGAGGACCTTAAGTTGCCATTTGTTTGCCATTCACACAAATGTGCAGACAAATTACATATCATCATTAAAGAAAGTCCACTTGCTTAGCTATAAAATTTAAAACCTAGCATGTACTTTCTGCTATGAATCAACGAATTCATCTTTCCTAAGAAAATATGCTTTTTGGAATTTTGACAGCTACTATACTGTAGCGTTCCAGTAATCCCGAAAGAAATAAAAAGACAACGAGAACCGATACTGTACTTTTGTTTCTATTTCTTACACCAACAACAACACATTACGCATGCGTACATACCTTCACGCGCCTGCGTTACACAATTCCCCCCCCGTAATAGGCACTGCCCTCAGTGCCTTATGACGCTCCGAAACAACAACTAACACAACTGTTAAACCATCTGCTTGACTAGTAAACGGTTCTTGTAGCCCTGCTCACGAGCACTGTTTATTGTGACCTACTTCACAGGAATTTAAGGAATGTTTTTCGGCGGCCTTTCCTCAGCCAATACTAGAGATTCAGTTCAACCGTCATTCGACCTAAGCCTACTCAATTAGCGCAGAGTGTCTCCGTGGCTTTTTAAGGCACTCAATTAGTTTTCAAAACGGTGACCCATTCACCAAAACGTTTTGGGGCCTTCACTCTTCTTCTTCCTCGGCCGCTTTGTCCTTCTTCTGTCACTGTCTCTGGAATTTGAAGCTCTTCCTTGCCCACGCCTGCACCACCTCCTCCACTAGGTTCCTTAGCTCCCCCGTCTGCAACACCTCCCGTGTTCGATAAACGATCCTCTTGCTCGGACTGGTTACCAATCCCACCTTTTGCTACCTCCTCCCCTGAGAAATTCGAATCTCCTGGTTCGCAATCAATCGAAGATGGGGTTATGCCATCATCAACAACCATCCGTTCTGGAACATCGGTTGGAATGTTGGGGTCATTCGAAGGAGCAGGAGCACGAACTGATACCCAATTCCTAAGAGGGGGTCCCAGATACGGCTTCATCCGATCTGAATGCACTACTTTGGGCCTGGCTCTCTGTGACTTTAGGATACGATAGACCACATCTGATAAGGCAGCAGTTACAAGATATGGCCCTTTCCAAGGGCAGTCAAGTTTAGGATTCCTCCCTTTCTTGCGACGAACTTGATGCAGCCACACGCTGTCACCTACTTGGAAAGGTTCCCTGGCCGTTTAATTGTCATAGTTTCGCTTCTGTCGCAGAGCAGATTTCTTTAAGGTTTGTCGTGCACACTCATGAGAAACAGCCAACCTCTGGTGCAAGGCTTGTGCGTGATCTGTGGCTAGACCTGGGGAATCGGGGGGCAACTCCGTTACAGCATCCAATGGCACTTCTACTTCTCTTCCTAACATCAGTTCATTGGGTGTGGCACCAGTTGATTCGTGGACAGAGGACCTGTAGGCCATCATACAAGAGGGTAACTGTAAATCCCAGTCTTCTTGATTGTCCTTCAATTTTCCTCTAAGCATCACGATCAACGTGCGATTGAATCTTTCAACTTGCCCATCTGATTGTGGATGTAGGGGAGTCGTTCGAGTCTTTTCAATGTCTAGTAGTTTACAAACCTCTGACATAACTTTCGATTCGAAATTAGTGCACTGATCACTGTGGAGTTGTCTTGGGACGCCAAAACGGCAAACAAATTCGGACACCAGCTTCTCTGCGACCGTTTCTGCACTCTGGTCTGGAATAGCATAAGCCTCCGTCCATTTAGTGAAATAATCGCTTACAACAAGCACGTACCGGTTGCCCCTGGGGGTCACAGGTAGGGGTCCAAGAATGTCCATTGCAATCCTTTCGAGGGGGGCACCAACAATGTACTGCTTCAAGGGGGCACGCCGCTTCCGACTTGGAGTCTTCTTTGCACCACACTCGTGACATCTTGTTACCCATCGGTAGGTCTGCGAAGTCAACCCAGGCCAATAATAGCGATGCCTTAGAGAACTGAGGGTTTTGTTCACCCCCCTATGGCTTGCTGTCGTGTGGTTGTGGTGAGATTGAAGGGCAGTCTTTCGTAAACTCTCCGGAAGTACAATTTGATATGTCACCTTGTCACCACCTTCACTCTCCCATCTGCGACACAGCACCCCATCTCGAAAGGAAAGGCGATCCCACTGGGACCAGAGTGCCTTAAATGCAGGGCTTTTATCGGACACTTCCGACCATTGTGGGCGCTCCTTAGCAGACCTCTTTAGTCCCATGAAGGTAGTCAATAAAGGATCAGACAACTGTTGCTCTTTCAGATATTCCCTTGTCCACACAGGCTCCAATTTCACCACGAAACATTGTTCTTCCAGGGAATGACTAGCGAATTTCGCCACTGAACTATTTTCTCCGCTAGTAACAGTAGGTGCTTCGGCTGTTTTCACCCCCACCTCGGTCTGCGTTCCCACGTCACACTTGATTAGTGGTTCCTTTGCTTTCCACACTTGGCACCATTTGCAGCGTTCCTCACAGGGCCTGCGTGACAAAGCATCAGCATTTGAGTGCCGCTTGCCCTCTCGGTAGTCAATTTCAAAGTTAAGGGTGCTCAAGAAGGAGACCCACCGTGCTAGCTGTCCCTCTGGATCTTTTACTGAAAGTATAGACCGCAGCGGAGCGTGGTCTGTCCGAATTAGGAACTTGGATCCCTCGAGATAATGTCGGTGCTGCTTGGTGAATTCAACAATTGCTAGCAATTCCCGACGCGTGGTACAATAATTCCTCTCCGATTTTGAGAGTGATCTGCTCGAGTATGCTAGTGGCTTTTCAACTCCACCTTGTATCTGAGAGAGCACAGCGCCGATGCCATGACTGCTAGCGTCGGTGTCTAGAATAAACAATCCACCTTGTTTTGGATACGCCAGAACAGGAGATGAGGTGAGAAGGTCTTTCAACCGATCGAAAGCATGTTGGCAGTCATCTGTCCACTCAAATCCCCTGTTTGGTTCCGTGAGTTGGTACAAAGGTCTAGCGACACCCGCAAAACCTGGGACAAAGCGTCTGTAGTATGAGGCTAAACCAAGGAAGCTCTTCATTTCGGTTGAACTTTCAGGAGTTGGCCAGTTTATCACCCGCTCAATCTTGGTCGGATCGGTCGAAACTCCCTGTTCCGTCACAATGTGTCCCAAGTATGAGATCTTCTGTTGGAAAAGATGGCACTTTCGAGGCTTGAGTTTGAGGCCCGCTGAAGCGAATTGGATAAGCACCCTTTCCAACCGCTGGAGGTGTTCCTGGAAGGTTGCAGCGAAGACTATCACGTCATCCAAGTAACACAAACAAATCTTGAATTGAAGCCCCTTTAACACCAGTGTGATCAATCGTTCAAAAGTTCCTGGCGAGTTCGTTAGACCAAAAGGCATACAATTCCACTCAAATAATCCGCTGTTGGTAACAAATGCAGCTTTCTCTTTAGTGGTAGGGTCCATGGCGACTTGCCAGTACCCAGAGGCCATGTCGAGGGTTGAGAACCATTTAGCGCCAGATAAGCAGTCTAAGGAGTCATCTATTCGTGGGAGAGGGAATGCATCCTTAACTGTCACCGAATTCAGTAGACGATAGTCTACACACAGTCTTTGACTGCCATCCTTCTTCGTGACCAAAACCACTGGGGAGGCCCATGGGCTGTTAGATTCTTGTACCTTTCCCTCCAAGAGTAGATTGTCAACCTGTCGATCAATCTCTGCCTGCTTCCATGGTGTGGTCCTACGAGGGCGCTGGCGAATTGGCGTGGCACTACCAGTATTGATGTGATGTCGGACTTCATCGGTCATTCCAAGGTCCCAATCGTTCAGTGAAAACACGTGTCCGTACCTAGCCAGTAGGTTAACAACTTGCTGCTTTTCATCCTTACTCAGATTTGCGGCACTCCGTTCAACCAGTTCTCTTAGTGGTTCAGGCAGTTCCTTTTGATCCACTGATATGCCTTGGCCCTGAACTTGCTGGGATTTCGGGTCCAGAACAGTCACATCCTCCGGCAGTTCTATGGCAGTAACATTGTGTACAGGCTTGGCTATTGCTACCACGGTATTAGGGTGTAGAATCTGTGGCTCATTCGACAGATTAAGGATTCGTGCTGGCACACTAGAAGTGCCCTTTACCTGTACCAATGACCTTGCAACAAAGAGTCCCTTGTCATGTAAACTAGAACTATTGCAGGGCTCCAAGACACGTAAACCAGGGTCTGGAACTCGGTTGGTGGGCTGTTCTCTTCTTTGCGTGACTGTCACAGGAATGACAACTTCTGAATGAGCATCAATGATAACGGATCGACGAACCATACATCGGGATCTGAATAACTGACTCCGTGAATCATGGCAGGCAATTACCTCTCCATTCACAGTAATTGTTCCTTGAACAATATCCACGGATGCCCCAATGAGCGATAATAAGTCCATTCCAATAATTACGTCATCTTCAATGTGAGCCACTACGACGCTAACCATCAAGTCTTGGCGACCAAGTCTTAAGATTGTCTCCCCCGTTCCATACGTCTTGCTCCCACTACCATCGGCTAGGAAAATAACCGTATTTTCGTTCTTGAGGGGAAATCGTTGACTCGATGAGAGCCTTTCATACACTTTATACGACAAAATTGTTTTCATGGCTCCTGGGTCAATCAGGCAGTTAACACTGTGTTGCTGGACAAATCCTTTGATGTACAACCCACAAGAAGTTCCAGGCGAAAGGGTGTTACCTTGGGGTATCTGCCCTTGTGATTCTTCTAGACGTTCCCCCGGGCCGCAGGGAACGCCTTCCTCTCGTTTCCCGAGAACTGATTCTTGGCAGACATGGTGTTCCAAAAGGATGGACAATCTCTTTGGAAATGTCCCCTTTGTTTACAACTCCAGCATTCTACGTTTTGACGTGGCAGGAACTTATATGGTTTCGAGTACTGCGGGTACTGGGGCTGTCTTCGAACATTTGCACATTTCTGCACCTGATCTGTAAGACTGCGTAAGGCGTCTTGTTGGACATGGTATCGCTGCTCCTGAGCTTGAATTTGTTGTGTCAGTTTCTCCACCTGCAGTGCAAGCTGATTTGTCTCCTTATTAATATTTTCCACTGACCTAAGCTGCGGTTTTAATGAAGGCAGCCCAGTATCCATCGTACGAAAAGCTTCCAATTCACAAGCGGTGAGTAAGGCTTCATCCAATGTTCGCGGTTTGTCTCGTCGAAGCCGCATACGGTCGTCAACGTCAGATACAGCATCAATAAAGTGTTGTACGGCAAAGCGCTCTTGGGCGGATGGGGCTAAATCTTGATACGCTAAGCTGGACATACTTCTTATATCAGCAGAAAGAGCTTTCAGGGACTCACCGTCCTGTTGTCGGCGGTTATGGAGTTTGGCTTGGAAGAGTTCAGCTTGTTTTTCCACGCCAAACCGGAGTTCAAGTCGTGCCACTAACTTGGAGTAATCGTTGCAATCAGAGTCGGACATACCATGCAAAATCTTTTGCGCTTCGCCACGAAGAGCTGCAGACAAAAAAACGGCGGATTCTTCCAAACTCCAGCCATTGATCACGGTACATCTATCGAAATGTCGCAAGTAGTCTCGAAGGCAGGTGCGACCATCGTAGTCATCGGGAAGTTTAATCGGTTTAGCGAACCGGCGAGTTGTAAGTTTACTTGTGTGTTGTGTTGGTCGCCCAATGTCTCCACGAGCAGTATTCCAGAGATCGTTTGCGGCGGTCAAGGTGCTTTCCGGCGTTAACGTGGTGTCCTGATGGTCGTCACGGAACGGGTTGCCCGGTTTAAAGGGGTTTCGAGGTGATGGTTTAGGTCCAGGGGTTGAACAACTAAACAAACCCGAGTCGAAGGAATCCATATTAGCGACCACGTGCTCCAACACTACGAGACAGACTAACCAAATTGTAGCTCCAGCACGAGTCATAAATCAAAAAAAAAAAATCTTCTCATACGTTAGGTTCCACGGTTCTGCAAGGTCGCCACCGCTGCCACCAGTTGTAGCGTTCCAGTAATCCAAAAAAAAATAAAAAGACAACGAGAACCGATACTGTACTTTTGTTTCTATTTCTTCCACCAACAACAACACAGTACGCATGCGTACATACCTACACGCGCCTGCGTTACAGTATTTTGCTCCAGTACTACATGTCTCGATTAGCTTTCCTTGTATGTGTGTAGTGTACACTTCAAAATGTAAAAATAAACTCGAACTGAAACTCGCATTTTGACTTGTCTGTAACAATCTTGTTGCAGCCAGACTGGCATCGTTTAAGGCATGCGAGTCTTGCAATAGCTCACTGGAAAATTGTGACACTTTTTTATTTCTAGGGTTCAAGCACAAGGATAGAGAGGAATTTAGCATGTTACTCTATTTATTTTATTTCAATTTTACTTTTTTATAATTATTTTAATTTTTTTTTGAAGAGCTGACAGTGCAGAAAGTGCCAAAGTGACTTTTGAGTGTGTGTTTTGTCATTTTGCAAATTACAGTCAAATTTTACACAGTAAATAGTGCTTGAGTTGTGGAATGATGGAATGGCAGCTATCCCAAGTTGTGTACTGTAAATTTACAAAATGCATTTTGGGCATGCAGCATTGGACAGTTCACTCATTGGGCAATAATTTAGAGCAATTTATTTGACTCAAATTGGCTGTGATTTTGCAAACCAAAAAGGGGAGCAAAAGTCACATGTGCAACCCCTTTTTGTTCAGAAGGTTCCCTTAGTTTGAATGTTGATTGCTAAATACTTTTATTGGTTCGTCATTGATGATGCTAAATGGATGCTGTTTTCTAGCTATAAAGTGATACTAATGGTATCACATTTACTTATTTTTATTTGCAGCTGGCAAGTCAATGGACAGGTCAGAATAGGCAGTCAAACCAAATTCATTTCAGAACTGAGGATAGAACCTGTTGAAGACTCAGTAGTTAACTGCACAGCTGACAATGGTGTTGCTTTAGACTGGAAGGCTGCAAACATCACAGTTCTCTGTAAGAAACTTGCTGCACATTTGTTTTGTCAAAAGCTGCATAAACTTTAACTTATAATCTTTGAATTAAATTGCTACTATTCTGTGTTATTGTTTGATTAATGAAGTAGCTTACTGAAATGACCCATTGGCTTTCTTTCCATGTTCAATTAAAAGATGATGAACATCATCGTCATCATCGTTATATCATGGGAGGAAGGATGGCACAGTTTTGAGAACAGTCACCTCCCACGTTGGTGTAATGGTCCAGCTTTGATATCCAAAAATACTGTGGGTTTATTTTTGGCCCTTGTCTTTGCTTGGTGCTTTTCCCTGCTCCCAGCTCTTCTCAACGTCCCACCAACATTTCCAAATTCCTATTTGACCATGAATGAACTGGTATTTAAAGAGTTTAGTTCTTTGACCCCCTTCCCC
>BLFK01000783.1:151535-164059 GCA_014634185.1 Astreopora myriophthalma | reverse complement strand
CCCCCCCCCCCCTTGTCCTGTAGTCAAAATAAGAACAAATTACACTTTGGGCCTTTCATTGTTGTCATTATCATTTGATATAATCATGCTCATGAAAAGAGTACAACTTTGTTTATCTTTTACTCTTACACTGTTGTTTCAGCTCCAACAGTAATGGTGGAAATGAAACCCACGTCACCTGTGCCTGAATGGTCTGCGGCTGTGATTGTCATACCACCACAGAATGTGACAGCAGAAATAGGGGAAAATGTGACACTGACATGTGCTGCTAAGGGACATCCCAAACCAATGATAAGGTGTCTGAATTAGAATCCCCCTTTTCTTATGAAAGTGCTCCTCGGTAGCTTTCAATTGAATGGTCGCAACCGAGGGTTTCATCCAAAGACTCAAAAGTTAGAACCGCCTTCTATGAACAACGTAATAATCAGCACCACAGCAAAGAACTGCTCTTGAGCTTTCATTTGAATGGTCACATTTCGTTTCATCTAGAACCACCTTGAATAGGCTAGATTCGAATTATGCAAGAGCAAAACAGTGTCGAGGTTAGGGGAATAATGTGCATTTTCCTTTGTTTGTAACAAAAGAAAATGCAAATTGTTTCCCTGAACTGCAAAATTCGAAACTAGCCAATTAAGCAATAGACCTCACGTTTCTATGGCTTACATGCACGATAAGCCACTTGGCCTGTAGCTCATGATTTACAAACTCTTATCGTGTTCTTGCAACATCCCACCTGGTTTATCACCCTATAAACGTGCGGTCTATTGCTTTTATATATTAATTCAGGAAATACGTGACATTATATGCGTTTACTGGCGCAATAAAATACTACTTGTTGACCAATCAGAGCTCGCGCATTGATTCGGTTTTTAGAGCGGTTTTCAGTTGAGTGTCAAAACCAAAACCAAAGTGATTACAGAGCCAATCACCTTTCAGCCAATCACAAATCGAAGTAATTCACGACTTGGTTTTAATAGCCAATCAGAATGCAGAGCAGATGAACGCAGCCGACGCCAAGCGCGGGAAAACGTGTGCGATGAAGTCGCAATTGGTTTTAGTTTTGCATCTGACTGGTTGAAAACTCCTCTATATAACAGCATAATAAACAACACCACTGGAAAGTAATGCTCTGGGCCGAGTTGTTCGAAGCCGGGTGAGCGATAACCCTGGGTTAAGTCCGATTAAATCCTATTGGTTGTCATGGTGTTTATTCCGGGTTAGCACTAACGCTGCTTTGAACATTACTCAGTGTTCCACAGGTAGCTTTCATTTAAGGGTTTCATCCACAGACTTAAAAGTTAGAACCACCTAGTGCAGTAGAATAAACAGTGCCACAGAAGTTCACGTGGCGAAAATATCCCAGTTTTCACATTTATCTGGAGTAGTGCAGACGATGCCCAGCAATTTCCGACATTAACGTTTAATTTCCTCATGGATTCTTGCTTTCTGTTGATTTAACAGATGGCTTGTGAATGAGAGAAGGTACCAATATGAAGAAGCCTCAGACGAGAATGACGTGTCCCATCTCACCATCACTGTTACCGGGAACACTACAACTGTTAGATGTGAAGCACTTAATCCCGCGGCCAATGATTCAAGGACAGCTTACATTACTGTTCCACAAGGTGAAGGTACGTTGAAGAACAATGAAGGTGGATGTTCTCAGTTTCAATGGCCAAAGGGTGACACTAAGGAGAGCGAGCGCATTTTTTTGCCTTATTACAAAATGTAGACGTGAAATGTGGACACATTTGAATGCAACGAATTTAGTGAAGCTGTAATGAAACCTTTCGGCATCCGAGAGTTTTGTAGGTGAATGAGAGAAGGCCAACAGGTCCTCAAAGAAATCGAATAAGGCAGGTAAAAATAGAACAAAAAAGTAAGAAAGAAATAGAATAGCTAAAACCCTCAAAATTGCTCAATTAATTGGTCAAACCTGGATACTGTAAGATTGAGCTTCTAAGGTCTGTGAGCCTTATTGGGCTTAGACATAGAAAAATTAATTAAGTCGAACATCTGGAGCTTTTCATTCATCAAGCACGGTTTTACAGCGAAACGTGCATTAGACCTGTGTCTTTTCAAGAAAACTGAAGGTGGGGGTTTATCCGGAGAGCCCTACAACCGGCTATTTGTGTTGACTGGCAGATGGTCTTACAGCCGGAGGATGGGGGAGGGGTATGCTATTTATGGCACGAAAAATATTCTTGCGGGATCCTTGTGCATGCCTTGTGCACTCGACATTCGAGACCTTTTTTCTACTTGTTCTTTTCTCTTGTTGTTCTTTTCTTTTTTTGTTTTGGTTTGTGTGTGTGTGTGTGTGTGTGTGTGTGTGTGTGTGTGTGTGTGTGTGTGTGTGTATGTGTGTTCTGTTTTGTTTTTGGTTTTTAATACCAGGCGAAGCGGTATGTGAATAGGCCATTTCCGAGTTGACTTTAGCCTCTTCCTCAGAGCGAGTCCAAGTGTGAAGTCTTTCTTATGAAAATGCTTGTTATTCATATGCAAAGTGAACTAATTGCCATCACAAAACCGTTGCACTTAGACTCGCTTTGAAAAAGAGGCTGACGTGAATTCGGAAATGGACTATTTTCTGTGGGTTTAGCCGGCGTAGCAGTTTCTGTTTCCCTCAAGCCACACGGGGAATGCTCGGGCATGGGGCGACAGAATCTAGTTTTTTACTATTTTCGCCCCATACTAGCGCGGTCTACCACTTGGATCAACGGAAACGGAATAGGCCATTTCCGAATTCACGTTAACCTCTCTTTCAAAGCGAGTCTAAGTGCGAACGTTGTGTGTTGGTAATAAGTCTTACTTTGCGTGTGAATAAAAACTCATTTCATAAGAAAGACTTCGCATTTAGACTCACTTTGAAGAAGAGGCTGAAGCGAATTGGGAAATGGCCTATTGGCTGCTACGCAGGGTACTGTTGGTTTGCAGGGCGGGATGTACTTAAAAAGGAGGAGAGACTAGGGAGAGGTCTCTCTAGTCCCCTCTCGCTACATCTTTCTCTCTCGCGACGATTTTCGCCATTGCCCCCGCGATCTGAAGGAACTGGCTAGCTTGGTCTTTTTGTCGCTGGTAAAACCACCATGGGTAAAAACAAATTTGACTTGAAATTCCCTTTGTCTGGTATTCATTTTCAAAAATAACACTCAATGAAATAACAAATCAAACTATTCTGAAATGATTTTTGCCTGGGATTAATTTTATCTACAACGTTTTCGGAAGGGTCTATTACAGACGAAAACATCTCAAATAGCTTGGACGCAATCGGACGTCAATGTGCAACAAATACGCACTTAAAGGCGTAACATTGCGTGTGTTTGACAGAATTTTAGCAAGTTATAAAGGGTCTTTTAAGTTGTTTCGTTCTTGATTTATTTTTTTCAAGTTGAAGCAATCCTGAATGCCCACTCCACTGAAGGATTCTTCGCGGGCACCAACTTCATTTTAGTCATTGGATTTGCCGCAGTTGCTGTTTTAGTGATTGTGGGAGCTGCGTTTATTTTATATCGCCGCCGCAGTTTGCAGTTGCAAAACTTGAAATCGCCTGTGGATGCGGAGAAGCTTCAGAGCAACCCGATTTTTGAACAGCACACAAATTACTACTTGAATCCCAAGTTGTTGAACTGGGAAGTTCAACGAAACAGAATGGAGTTCATCAAAGAGTTGGGGCAAGGAAATGGTAAGTGGAGTAGTTTTGGGAAGGATGACAATGAGGCAGTGGGTCCTGGCGTGCGTTTTTCAAACGACCTGAAACTTTTCGGGCCCATTTCTGGTGCCACAATTCGAAAAACGTTTCTAAGCACGACTCCTTGCCAATCCATTCTTCTTTCCTAGCTTAAAAGCATGTTAAAGAACCAGCCTTATAGAAAAAGTGGGTCGTAGTTTTACACATGGCTTCTCGGGCCCGAAAAGTTTTCGGAACTATTTCGCTGTAGAGAGCGCATATCGATTTATCGACGCGGGAAGTTTGGAGAACACCCGAGGAGTAAATTCAAAGTGAAGTAAAGAAACTGTATTTAAACACGATAGTATTTAAAACTTGAAGCTCATATGGCCGTGTATGCAAAAAAGATCTGCACCGCTCTTTGTTGTTAACTTTGGCAAATTGGATTTTAACCGCATAATAAATCGACCAAACGTACGCAGATGTAAGAAAATAAACATCCGCGCGAAGGAAGCGATAAAATGAAAAGAAAAAAAATCCTTTCATGTTGAACCGGTCGAGTTTGTTTCAAGACGCCCTTGGAATGAGAAATCGTGCGAAACGGAACAAAATGTTTTCATTGACAGTGCAGCGCGAGTTTCTAGGCGTCGCGCTAGAAAAGCACGCGCTCGCGAAAGAGGAGAAGGAGCAAGCTGGCCAGCGTAGCAGCGCTCGAGTGAAGAGAACGTGAGTTTCTAGAGGCGCGCGCCCTCCTCGCGCGTTTCATTTTTCCCACGCCCACCCTAAAAATGCGAAATGTGCGCATGGTATTGACAGTGGTGTAGCAGCTGTCGTAAGCTTGTAATTCTACTGGCTCTCCAGTGTAGCAGCAGCTATGGTGTGTAGGGTTAGATGCATTGTTTCTGTTGTTAGTGGTATTGTCTGGAAGGGTAACGAATCAATCATAATGTGAGACGTTGCGAGAGCTGCTACGTGGCTCGCTATTGATGGTGAAGGGACGTCTTACAAGGAATCTCTCTTGTCCTCATAGGAACTTTCTCTAGCCTCTTCCTCGGAAAAATTACTCCAGACAATTCAGGAGATGTCGAACAAGATAAAGTTTCATTTGTTATGGTGAAATTGCTCAAGGAAACGCATATCCCGGACGCTGAGCGAGAGCACTTTGAAAAGGATGCCATAGCGCTAACAACTTTCCACCATCCATATGTGCAAAGTCTGTTTGGCGTTTGTGTTGTGGGATATCCGCTTTGCCTTGTCTTTGAATTCAGCGAACACGATGAAAGCCTACAGGAGTACTTGATCGAGTCCGGTCGCGGTCAGTGCTCAATTCATCGTCAAGTTGGCCTGCAGAATGTTAAACCGAAGCTCTCAAACGTTGAACAGATCTCCATCGCCAAACAAATCGCAAATGGTATGGAATACTTAGCTGCCAAAGGGTACATCCACCGGGAATTGAGCACCAAGAACTGCATCATTGGCAATGGAATGGTAGTGAAGATATCAAATCTGGGATTCTCCTGGAAAGGGCCGAACAGCGATTACTACGCCTTGGATCTGAGCGAGCGCGCGAGTTATCCGGTCCGATGGCTTCCCCCGGAAACACTCCAGTTCGGCACGTTCGCTGAGGACACAGACATCTGGTCGTTTGGTGTGTTGCTTTGGGAGATATACTCCAGCGGCTTGACGCCTTATTATGGGATGCATGACGAAGAAGTGATTTCATTGGTCGTTGATGGGGATATTCTTCCGTGCCCTAAGGAATGTCCCAAAGAAGTTTACGAGATCATGCAGGGTTGCTGGAACCTGGAACGCTCAGAGAGGCCGCGATTCAGTACAATTCATGAGAGGATTTCGTCTCTGTTCCACGGAGTACCAGTTTGACTCCTTTACTCTAATTGGAGATTTATCAAAAAAGGAATTCGAAGAAACAAATTTATAAAACAGATAGCTACGTGCAAGATTTAAAAACTGCCCTGTAGCTTTCTTTTGCATGGCCACACCCAAAGGGTTTCATACAGAGGTTCAAAAGTTCGAGTCGCATCCTGTAGCATGATAAACAACACATCACAAGAAATGTACTGCCCAGAAGCTTTCATTTGAATGGTCACACTGGAGATTCAAAAGTTAAGAAACACCTTGTACAGCTCAATAAATACCATTCTCGGAAAGAACTATTCATTAGCTTTCATTGAAATGGTGACACTATTGGGTTTTTATCGACAGACTCAGACATTAGAACCACCTTGTGTGCACGGCAGCATAATAAACTGCGCCACAGGAAATTACTTGCAAAGAACACAACTGGAAAGTGCTGTCTAGTTAATGGTAGCTTCGGTTTCAATGGCAACGTGACTGTGGTGTTCAGCAACAGACTTGGAAAGGAAGTTAGAAGCACCCGTAAGGAGTGCAGTTGTTTCCCCTCGGTGAAAGGATACGAAAGGGGCAATTATGTGGCATTAACTGTCCGAAATCAAATGTAATTACTATTCGTTGGATATAAGGGATGTTAGTTTATTTATTGAATAATTCTAAAAAGAAAACAAACAAAAAAACATGTAAAAATACAAATCTGTAATTAATGAAAACTCCAGCAGCCAAAACAAGTGCGACTTTTCGCCACAAAAATGGGCTTGCATTTTGCCGCTTAAAGGAAGTGGATGTTCATTTATTCTGTTCCAGATATCGTTTTCGAGTTTCTACGAATATGTTTTAAAATTTAAGCAATATTTGCTTGCCTTTAGCTTTGTAGGACATAACGTAAAATGTAAGAAAAATATGAAGCATGAAAATTATTTTGAATTGCGTTAATTTGTTGCATGAAAATATGATGCATTTAGTCTTGTTTACTAGAACGTGAATTCTATAAATTACATATTAAATATATTTTTGTAAGTTTTATTATGAAACTGAACTTGCAAAGAAGTCACTCTTTTACCCGTAAAGGGTGAAAAAGAAGGAATGACGTGAGCTAAGGACGCTCGATAGTAGGGCACAGTTTTCTATGGAGTGTGGAAAGAAATTCCACAATTGGTCTAATAAATCTCGCGCCACTTTCTGGACAAATCAGGAACCGGTCACATTGAAAGAGGAATATCACAGCGCGAGGAAGCACGAGGACATCTAGGGCCGATTTACACGGTACGACTTTGTTGCATGCGACAAGCTTACGACAGGCCTACGGCACGAATTGTTTCGTGTAAATCAAAGCTATAACTCGCTTACGACTGTCGTATACGTCACAAAAAATGTCGTAGGATTTTGAAACATGTTTTAAAACTCTACGACAATCGTAAGCACAGTCTGTGCTCAATAGCGAGAGTTGTACGCGACTTTTTACGTGACGCGAGCAGCGCGCGCAGAAAAAAATCGCATGCGACAGTTGTAAGCAAAAGTCGTACCGTGTAAATCGGCCCTTAGAAGGCAGGTCATCCTAGCGCCATATGTTTTCTGTATTCAGCTTATAATTGCATGCAAAAGGTTGTACTTGTCGTAAGCCTTTAGATCTTTCTAGCTTTAGATCTTTCTTTCTTCCGAGGATCTTCCTAGCTGAGATAAAGGACTACGAATTGTCTTGTACACCACGTAAGCTACCTTCACTCGGCAGATCCCAGCACTAAGGACAAAAGGACTAAGGAAGGAAGCGGCCGGGCCTTCAGCTACCTCATTTTGCCAATTACTTTAAGATAGAGTTAACAAACTGACAAACGAAAAAGAGAATACTAACCCCAATTGAAATTCCTGCATGTAAAGCAAACGAACAATTGTCTCGCCCTCCCCCTGGGTTTGATGTTCCTCCCTCCTTGTAAAGAGTCCTTTGGATGCAAATCCCAAACTAATAGGCTACTTCCGAGTTCTCGTGAGCCTCTTTTTCAAAACGAGGCCAAGTGCGCGGAAAGTTTTGTGTTGGGAATTACTTTTACTTTGAACAGGACTAAAAACTGCTTTTCATGAGAAGTACTTCGCACTTAGACTAGTCCTGAGAAACCCGGGAAGGGGGCCTTGCTCGTGGGAAAATAGCTCCGGCGAATTTTCCTGCCCTTAGTGCCGGCTGCGAGGAGTTGCCTAGAATTTTGCCCTGTTGTAATTGGCTGGAGTAATTACCTTGGTTTTCAATGTACAAGACCCCACCGGTCTTGTGTTATAGAAAAAAAAAGTAAATTATCATGCTTTATTTTGTAATAGCCAAATGAAATGTTTCTATTGTTGGCTCGATGGAGGCAGTTATTACTTGGTACCAAAACAATATTTTAGATTTGGATTGGCTATCATCAAAATTTTATCTGGAATGTGTATTTATTTTTGCGAAACAGAATCGAGAAATAAACCATATTTTGTGTAAAACGTTTTCTCGTGGTTATTAACTTTGTTACACTGGGCATTTCCTACTGCATGTTTTCATCTCGTTTTTGTTTGTTTGTTACTATTAGTAACAGTGATAGTAGTACTAAAAGTAATAGGAATAGTAATGCTAGTTTTTGTGCTATACAGTACCGAGTTGCACCGTGTACTTGGGTTTTCCTTACAATCCTTGAATAAATGCTGCACTCTTCTCATTGGGTGCGGCTGTGTATAGCCGAGGCCCTGATAGGGGGGCTTTAGTCATCCCACATCCCCAAAATTCCGGGGGCAGTTATCCCATATCCTTAAAATTACCGAGACAGCTATCCCTAAATTTGCCGAGACTGTTATCCCTAAAATTGGGCCAAAACTATCTCAGTTATCCCTTATCCCTATAATTATTTTGCCAGTTATCCCTTATCCCTAAAACCCCTAACAGGGCCTCATAGCCCTGTATAGCTATGTAAAGTCTTGTGTAGCTCTGTATAGCCCTGTGTAGCTGTGTATAGCTGTATGTAGCCCTTTATAGCCTTGTATATCCCTGTATGGTCCTGTATAGCTCTATATAGCCCTTTACAGCTGTGTATAGCCCTGCATAGCACTTTATAGCCGTGCATAGCCCTTCACTCTGGTGAAAATCTTTGATCTTCAAATATCTTTGAGATCTTAACAAGAATCCTCAGAAATCTTTGCCAAGACCTTCAAGGATCCTGCAGAAATCTTGTCCAGATCTTTAAGGATCTTTCAAAAACTCATTAATAATTCATGAGCCTAACAGCCTATCAAGTCAGTGATAAAACGTCACGTGCATGAGCTTTATACCCGATAAAACACTCCTGGTTAGTATTCTTTATATAAAGAATACTAATAAGGCATAGCTTGTTTTTCTTGTATGCTAATAATTTTCCTTGCAAAGTTTGAACCATTGTTCAGACTCCAGAGGGCCACGCTTTTTGTGGAATGTTTTTGAACCTGTTCAAAAAACTCGCAGCACGTGTTTTATCGCGTCAAAAACCACTCGGCTACGCCTCGTGGTTTTAAACCCGATAAAACACTCCTGGGAAAGATTTCCGTACAGTTCCTGACATTAATTATACATGCATGTTCCCACAAACCCTCTTCCAAAAAGAACGAGCGTGAATAGAGTTTTGCTAGGAACATGAATGCATAATGAAGTAAGGACCTGTACGGAAATCTTGCCTACTCCTGCTCGTTTTTTAAATATTACTTAAAGGTCTTCAGAAATTGTGCCAGGATCGTTGACAACCTCAACAGGATCCTTTTCACACGGATCTTTGTAGGATGCTCACAAGATCAATTCACTGCGGCAACCAAAGTGTTTAACCTTAACATTTTGCATTGACAATCTCTTTATTATTGGCTGATCGTCCTTGTGAAAAATGGGGGTTCCACAATAAGTACTGTTTCAAATTCTAGGAGAAAAACGTCATCTTTTGCTACACAATTTATTGAACACCGTCATATATACTGCAGACAACTATAAAATATATTATAAACACATCTTTATTCAATCAGGATCTGTTATTTCTGTTGCAGGCAAAATACGGTCTTAGATTCAACCTACTTTTATGTACGTGTTTATGTATGGGACAACCTGTTTATGTATGGGATTTACCCTAGGTAAAAACTGGTTTCACCTAAGATAAAACGGGAGTGATCTACGACCCGATTTTACTTGGAATGTGCTAACTTCAATGCTAATTAAAAAAAAAATTTCAAAAATAACATTGAAATTTGGAATTAAGCTTAGTTAAGTAAGTTAACTACATTTTATATTGAGACTTTTTTTCCGAGCTGGCAGAGAATGCTGCTTCTTTTGCCCTGCAGGGCATGATTCCCATTGAAATCACCTTGTGCAACTAAATGCCTCACAATGGAGCATCAGTTTCTACTGTACGCATCTGAAGTACCCATTGCAGCCATTTCTGGGATGTCAGGCAATGCTCTTGGGGGCGGGACATTGTGTGACACCCAGAAATGGCTGTGAGGTTGTGCAACACCGGCCAAGAGCCTAACCTGACATCCCAAAAAGGGCTGCAAAGCAGACAAGTATTGCCTCTGCAAAGACTTCCAAGATGGATCTCTGACCGAATGTGGCAGCTTTGAGTGTCAAAAGCTGTTGAGTGTCTATTTCCATTCCCAAAATAGTCTGAAATGTCAGCTGGCTGTTTCTTCACCCTAATCCCTAGGCACCCCTGTGACTCCTAAAGATTAGGGTGAAAAAACAGCTAAGATCTCAACTATTCTTTAAAGGAATTTTCCCCAGATCAACTCAGCTCTTAACTGTTACCCTCCTATAAGCTCTTTTTTTTAACTAGCCTCGTAAAATACGCATGGCTGGGCCTTTCAAGTTCAATTTTCAGTGCTTGTCTCTGATGGGTATTTGTGCATCAGGCAAAACCCTATGGGCCGGTCATTTAGACAGTTTACTAACCGGTGCTCAACAAAACCGCATTCCAAGTTATTTTCATTTTAGCCAATACTATTGTATTTTGGCTGTTCATTGTCGAAAACAGTGTCAAGAAGCCACTCACTTCTAGGAACTGTCTGGAGGTAAAATGATTGTTGTAAACCGCGGTTTAAGTTGGACTTCTTTAAATAACTGGCCCTGTGTGTCTAATAAATAATGGTGTTTTTCAATATTCCACTTCTATGTTTACAAGGCTTCCTCAGCTCTGTTTGCAATCACTCTTCTGTACATTTCTGTAATGTACACAAGCAGTAATAAAATGATGAGAACATCGTCCATGAGACCGAGAAAACCAAACACAGACTCTGGGATAATGTCCAATGGCGAAATGAAATATAAGGCTGCTGCAAAGAAACATAAGGTGATCCTTAGTCTGAGAACCCAAACAAGCCCACCAACCGAAAACAGCTCACTACAGAGTTGCCGCAAAAGTGTGGGCAGGTCATGGAGGTAGTCCATTAACTGCAAAGGAAGTCAGCAAGATTCTGATCAGACAAAAACAAAAATCAATACCTAACTACAATCTCCTCAAGTTTAATTAATACTGGGGAGCAAGGTGGTACACCAGTGACAGCACTTGCCTTCCACCAATGTGGCCCGGGTTCAATTCCCATATTTGGCCGGTCATATATGGGTTGAGTTCGTTGGCTATCTACTTTATTCTGCAGTGTTTTCTCTAGGGAATGTGGTTTTTCCCTTTCCACTAAACCTAACATTAGATTTCATTTGAAGGGCTGAGTAATAATGGTAACTGAATTGAGTGCAATTTGGTCTGAAATCATATGAATGATTTCAAACAGTGGGCCACTTATACACTTATCCATTTGCAAACAGTCATTATTTAAATGAACGCAATCTGCCAAAATGCCTGCGCATCTTTTAGAACAGTTTAAATGTAAAAACAAGTTTGATTGTCTAATCAAGGAGATGCTCTTATGCGCAAGCTTAAACCCACTTTAAACGAGCAAACTGACTCTGTCTGCCTGAACATATTTGTTTAAAGAACGTTTCTGGGCTCTTGTTATTATGCTAATTTAGACAGTTAGAAACTGATCTTTATTATATTATTATTATTTATTAGAAAATAGCTCAAGGAAAATACGCACGCTGATTGGTTAATAATCGTGTTTCTATAACTCGATAGAAACACAGAAGTTGACGTAGTCACGGACAAGAGTCACGGCATTCCTGTGTGTGCTGACGTGTAAATTGCATGCTGTAGAGAATCTATGTTTTGATGATAAATAAAATATAAAGTTTTCTTTGTTTTTCGTTATTTTCCTTGGGCTATTTCCTAAAAGAAATAGAAAACATTTTTCTTCGTGTTTCTATCGAGTTATAGAAACACTCGTGAAAGTTTGGGAGAACTCGAAAAAGCTGTGGAAACACTCGCCTGCGGCTCATGTTCCCACAGCATTTCTCGTTCTCCCAAACTTCCACTCGTGTTTCTATAACTTGATAGAAACACGGAAAATGTTTTCTATTTCTTAAAATTATGTTAATTTTTGTTTAAAGCCGCATTTATCTTTAATATGGTGGTAGCCAGCTCGAAAGCCAATGGCTACTCTGGCTACCATGCACCTATCTTTTTTATTATTTTTTTGCTTTTATGTATTATATTTATTCTCTAGTAAGTGCTAATATAGTATTAACTATTTTATAATTGATGTAAATAGTGAATTGAATTGAATTGAATTGTATACTCTGTATAATTTGTTACTTCATAGTCTCGATAATGGCGTCATGAAGAATACTCACTGGTCTTGGGACACCTGAATATCTTCTGTTGTATTCATTTATGTCACGTCTATATTGCACTGCTTCTGGCAATGCCCTGTCCTCATCAGAGAAATTTGGAAATAGGATAGTAACCTGTTGATCAGAGAAATTTGGAAATAGGATAGTAACCTGTTGATCAGAGAAATTTGGAAATAGGATAGTAACCTGTTGAAAACAAAATGACTTATTGCAGGGGCAGATCCAAGGGAGGGATTGCCATCCCCCTTTTTTTTTTTTGGGGGGGGGGGG
>BLFK01000783.1:131352-139579 GCA_014634185.1 Astreopora myriophthalma | reverse complement strand
GTCCACCCCCCCACGGTAAGTTATGAAACGAGGCTTTTGAAACTGCGAGTTTAGAGTCGAAAATTGTTGGGGACGCAATCTTTTTAAGTGATGTACTCTGAGCAGCGAAAATGATCACTATAAAAAGTGAATCTTTTCAATATTATCCTTTTGAACTTTGTTAAAAATTAGGTAAAACAACCACTGCTGGTCGTGTGTTCCTTTTTTATGAGGAACATTTTCAGACGAGTTTTCTTTTGTAATACCTTGATGTAGTTTTATCTTCCGGGTGAGCGTAGTTCTGAGAAGGACTGTTGTTGTTGGTGACCAACGTTTCGACAACCTGAGCGGAAGTTAGCTTCAGAGTCAAGTGATAAGAGTGTTGTCACTGGATCGTAAAATTACTGTGGTCGTAGAGCTGATTGGTCAGCAGAGACGTGTTATTGGCCGTCATTCAGTTGAGCCATTTGTTATTGGCTGTGAAGACTGGTAATGTTCACCGAATCGTTTTGGTTTTGTTTCCTCAACAGGTCTAAATAAATGGGTTGAAGTTGGAAATTCAGGAGTGTTTAGACCAGAGATGTTAATCCCCATGGGATTGCCAAGAGATGTATCCGTTATTGCATGGGGACTTTCTCTCGAGAGGTAAGCGTTTGTAAATTCTACGAATGTAAGAGTTGCTATACCAATCGAGTGGTCCCGTAGACAGTTAAGCCGGCCTTTGAAAGGCAGTGGACCACCCTCTCCCCTCAATCAAGCATTCTCCACTCTGCTGGTTCCGTGACCCGTGAAGCCAAATTGGTTGCGTGACTCGTGAAGCCAGATTGATTGCGTGACTCGTGAAGCCACAGACTCCCAACTACCAAATGAAGCAAAATTAGCAGACTTTTTGATATCTTCATTTAAGGAATACACTAAAAAATTATTGGGTTATGTCAAACTACATTTCCATGTATTAGTTAAGTCCTAATTTTCTTAGTTTTCACATAAGTTTATGTTCGATCGCTCTTTATACAGTTCTGTTAGATAAGTCAAAACTGTCTTGTATTATATTAGTCTAAGTATTATTAGTCTGAGTTTCTTTAATTTCTTTTTAAGTGTATAAACACGCCCTCCGTGGAAACCAGCTTACAGTTGTTGGGGTTAGCTATCATTATTGGGCTGTCAACTCATTCGGAAATTTTCGAACAATAATATCTTTCCCACAAAGCGGCTTTCTAATGCTTTGATATCCATCAAAGACGTGGATAAGGTAATCGAGAAGCTCCACGTTCAGTGGCAATACGTTTTTGTCAGAAACTTGTTTTGTTTTGATGGAATGTGTTCTCTGTGTTTTCTTCACAGACCAACCATGATCAAGTACAAGATCTCCAATATCAGGGATTTAATAGGACATAAAGTCGATCTCGAAATGGTGAACAAGAATCCCATCTGCCTGCTAGAGAAGGCTTGAAATTTACTTAATGAAACTGGCGTATCAAATTTTTGTCTTCATTTGCCGCTTACGGAATAGTTAAGAATGTATTTGTAATGACAAGCCAAACCACTTGGCCTTAATCGTGCATGGTAAAGGAATTGTATTTTAAGCGACTGTCGAATCCAAATGAAGCACGGCTGTTTCAAAATTGTTGAACTATTCCATGTATGGCCTTTTTCAGGGGCATAGCCAGCCTAATGGTCCGTTCGCGGGACCTACAATTTCTTCCCCCCTTTTGACTTTTATACCTGAGTCATGAATGCGGAAACACAAAACTGTTTTATAACGCGACCATTAGAAACTAGGCCTACAAGAGGAAGCCGAACAGCTGGTCACACCCCTGACTTTGGTCTCCAAAACGTAAACCGTTGGTTGGAAATACAACTTCGTTCCCAGGGTCTTCTCGCCATGTTGAAAGCCGAGAAGACCCTGGGGACGAGGTTGTTGAAAATATCGTGATATGTGCGACAATTTTGTTAGTGGTCTTTTACCCGAAAATAAAAAATAATTACTTTTTGATTTATAATAAGGTTGGCTTTGTAAAAGTTATTCCTTCCTCATTTCTGGTCTGAGGTATTATAGTCAGTGGCTGGCCGGAAAATATCGGAGCTCGACATTGTAGACAAGTCTAGTATGAACTCAATATCTAATACAGCGGTTTTCAATTGAGTGACATAAAAGCAAAACCAAAGTAATTACAGAGACAATCGCGTTCTGTAGGAATTCACCTTTCAGCCAATTACAAAACGAACTAATTCACGAACTGGTTTTACTAGACAATAAGAACGCAAAGTATGTCAAGGCAGCCGGCACCAAGCGCGGGAAAACGAGAGCGACGAAGTCGCAATTGGTTTAAGTTTTCTATCTGATTGGTTGAAAAGTTCGTGCAAGTTTTGTTGTCCAATCACAGAGCAAACGAAAACCAAGGCAATCGCGTAATTACTTTCGACAGTCAATTGAAAACCGGACAAACTGGTGAAGTAGCTTTCTGTAGAGATGCATTCCGAATTTATCAGATATAAAAGTATGCTATTCTGCACATCTTTGTTGTCTGTTACTTTGAACCTTCATAGCAGTCGTGTCCATTCAGTGAACGTGGGAGGCACCTGAAGGCGTCAAGAGAAAAAAAAATGAGGCTAAAAATTCTTAAAGGGAACCTCCAACAAAACAAGAATTTAAGTTTAAAACATTGAACATAATGTTTACAATCAAAATTGTTCAATCTTTTTCCAATGGAAGCGTTTGGTATCCGAAATAGACAAATTTCAAAAACGCTTGTTTTGGTTTTCAAATTTCCCGGGCGCTGGCATTTTGAATAATTGTGACGTGTAATGGTTGCTTTATTGTATTCATACAAAAAGCTTTTGTTTTGAAAAGAATAGGGCAACCATTACACGTCACAATTATTCAAAATGGCAGCGCCCGGGTAATTTGGAAACCAAAACAAGCGTTTTTAAAATTTGTTTATTTCAGATACAAACGCTTCCATTAGAAAAAGTTCGAACAATTTTGATGGTAAGCATTATGTTCAGTATTTTAAAGTTATATTCTCTATTTTGCCTATCGAGCCAAGCAATCGTCCACCCTCGGGCTTTCGGAAATTGAAACGACCGTCGCCGAAGATCCTTCTTTAGGAGGCCGCTGACCTTAGGAACGCGGCTGACTGGTTACCGTTAAATATTTTAAAACCTTTTTCAATATTTTTTGCTCCCAAAATCTCCAGGCTCTACACAATAATATTTAACAATGGCTTGACAATTTCTGTGAAGGTTTTTTCACGAGATTGTACTGATTTGGGTGCGTTGATCGTTTGAGAAATCACTTGATCGTTTCTCCTTGGTGCTTATAGAACATTTTGACGTGATACCAAGGAACTTCGTCAGTTTTTTTGCGAACTTTTGTATCTGTGAACGCATTGCGGACCATTGAGGATGAGTGGAATTTTTCTGGGCGGTGGTCCATGACAGCGGCTTTATTTTTGACGCATGCACCTTTTGTGGAAGACTAATTTCAAAATGGCGGACAGTGACGATGAAAAGGGGCTGGTGGACGTACAGGTGAAAAGGTTTATTTCACGAGTGCTATTGTTTTGGAATTGTGTGATACTTAAACGTTAAATTGTTTTTAAGTTTTGATTGTTTTGAAATATCCTGGGATCTCGGGGAGCAAAAGTTGAAGCGAAGGTGCAACGGATGAAATTCACCTGTATAAGTTGAATTTCAAATTAAAAATAAGCGACCCATTATATGACGCTTAAAAATACAGTAAGGGTTACAAGCGTTTGTAGACTGAAAAAATTAAAGGGAATTTTTTTCGTGATGGTTGGATTTGATATTAGTGCGAGGGGTGACATGTACAACGATCGGTACTTTTGTTATTCAGTAATCAGGCAAGGAAGTGTGTGGCCCCGTAAGCTGTGCGTGTAGTTTAGCCTCAGGGCTGAGTTCCTGGAAGCATGGTTAGAACTAACCATGGGTTAAGTCCCAGGCTTGCAATTAAGATATTAATTTTAGACCCAAGGATAGCTAAATTAACTAGATTTTACTTACTTTAGATGGAGGGTGATGTTGAAACAATGGAAGACTTGAAGTTCCAAGGTCTGTTGAATTAGCTTTACGATTTTGTGCTTTGACAATATACCTGTAATTCCTGCATGCTTATATAACTCAACAATACACGAGGAGCAAGTTTTTAAATTCCTTTTATTTATAAAATACCAACTAACAAAACAGGCAAAACCACTTGTTTGTGTCCAGAGATTTGCATGTGCACACTTGTGACGTGGCTGGCGTGCATTATAATTCCACAATGCACATGCGTGGTGTAAGGTGCATGCATATGTTGAGATATAATGAACTGGATTTGATCAGTCATAGCATATGTAATTATTTGAACATTTTATAATTTATCCTTATGCATGTAAGATACATCTGTACTATCTACATACCACATACAGAGTTAAGCATAATACATGCATTCATTGAGATACGTACATACATTGACTGAAAGTGGTGTTATTAGCACTAACCTTATTTGCATAGAGCACTGAGTAGCTGTCAAGGATATGTATGGTTAGACACAAAATAATATCTTTATATTTGTTGAAGGTTTTCAGAAGCTTCTGGGATAGTTTATGTGTGATATTTAGAAAGAAATCCTCTTTATTTAAGACTTTCTTTTCTTCCTTTCATCAAAAGTATCCATCTGTTTTTTTACCTTGTTCTTGCTTTCCATCAATCTAACAGGAGCTTGTTTCATGAACTCATCCATTCACCCATCCCTCTCTTCCTCTTTTTTTTTTTTTTCAATGTTCCTCTCACCCTCCATTCATGTACACCCTTTCATATATCATTCCACCATTCCACTTGACCCATCTCTTACCCATCCCCCCATTTATCCATTTATCCATCTACCTACTTGAGCATATAGGCACCCATCCATCTGTTCATGTCCGTGTGTGTGTGCTCTGCCCAGGAGGCAGCCAAACTTCCACTTACTATATCCACCCGAACAGCTACAGTGTGCCCCATTGTTCCATTTAGTCGTTAATGATTAAGCAAACAGTGTTTGTATACCCCTTGAAGAACCTTGAAGCTGTGCTAATTTTGGCCAATGACATCCATTAATTTTTGAGCCATGTTAAATTGCATTTTGGAGGTTGCAAAGAAAACATCTTTACTGCTTGTATGTGAGTCACCAAAAAAGTAGTTTGTTCTTTAATAACTGATCACAACTGTATTTCTATGCAAGATTGGTCCACAAGAGGAAAAAAAAATCAATACTACGGACCATCATTAGCTGAAGACCTGACAGTTGAATATCCTCACATGGGTGTTCATTGACCTCATTAACTTCAGCCCTTGGAACTTCAAAATGTGGCCCTGGAAAGTCTGTGAAAGATTCTTGATGTTTTGGTTTGACAAAATTGTTGACGTCTATTAAAGCTGTGTACAATAATTGTACACAGCTTTAACAGACGTCAACAATTTGGCATTTGCAAGAGCTGATGTCAATTTAATCCGCTTAATCCTGGAGTGCTCAAGAAATGAAAAATGGCGATCAAAGGCAGCTTACTCCTATCTAACTCCTGGTATCTAACAATTATTTATTTCCTGTTAAACTTAATTTCTTCCAGACTTCACCAAACTAGATGATGTTAATAACTTGAACACAGGTGGTAAGATTGGTGAGGATTCTACAGGTGTGACCCCAAGTAATATCAGAACACATGCATTAGAAGACTTTTCTGATGGTAAGTTTCATTTGAACCATAACCTTGCAGGCTAGTTAGGCCCCATCCACTTTTGGAAAGTCTACTTTTGAATCAGTTTTCCAAACTGTTACTTTTATCTGCTTCTTGTGGTGTATTAGTGTGGACAATACCAAAGAATACTATTTGAATGATGGGTGGAATGGAAGGGGGTTGTGGGTAGAAAGTTATAACTGTAGGTTTGATGCAGATACTAATTTTACATCAATAAGATAAAAAAATTGCTTTAGAACTATGGATCAATTCCATATGAACCCCCCCCCCCCCAAAATGTTTGCCTCAGCTTCATTTTGAAAAACTGTTCAATGTTCTATATTGTCTTCATTTCCAGATGACGAAGAAGACAAAACAGAGGTTAGCATGCCAAAAAGTATTTGTTTGACTTTGTATGATTTTATAAATATTAAGTTAATATTTGATTGCAATGCTAGCTGATCCTATCCTTGTGGCAGATAATTAACTGCCTATTTTTTTTATGACACATGTATATTGGTCTGTTGAGCTGTTAGGGAAGACTTAAATCCTGTTCATGTACAGGTGTATCATGATAATTGTGGCTGACACCTCTATTTAATTTTATTCCGTTTTTGCTATTTCCCCACTGATCTCAACTTCTACTGTTCAGTACTAATTTATAACAAACTCAATTCTATGCAATGATGTATTAAAGGACAGACTCATAGATGACGTCTTCATTTGTTTTGTTATTAAAAACAAATAGATTCTATTTTGCCATGTGTCTGTTCAGTAAGAGATCAAAGATGTCAAAATGTGGCAAGAACATTGGTGACGCACTCAGCTGTTGCCTTGTGAGCCGCTTTATTGTTCTTACCACATTTTGATGTCATCTGTAATCTATTACTGAACAGACACATGGCAACGTAGAATCTATTATTTTTTTTCTATTAATTCTGTTAAAGGTATTAAATTAAAAGAATTGTGCTGACATGCATGGCTTACAAATGTTTGTCTCCAGCTTTTAGCAGGACAAAGAAAACAGCCTCCCTTCTGGACGTTTGAGTACTATCAAACCTTCTTTGATGTTGACACCTTTCAAGTGAGAATGTTAATAATAGTAAACATTGTTTTCTATAAAGGATTAACAGTTTCAGCAGAGATATGTCATTTAGTGTGATAATTTTTCTTTTCTGCTGTTTCGAATACAGGTTCTGAGAAGAATCATTGGTTCAATGGTGCCGGTATACAGGAAAAACTACCTTGTGTCTTACATTCGTCCCAACCCTGATCTGTATGGTAAGCAATATTGGTGATGATGTTGATGGTGATACTGGCATAATGTTGACGCTGACGTTAACTATGATGATGACAACAACAGTGACGATGATGATGATGGGGGATTATATTTAACAATTAGACTATGACTTTGAGTTATGTATGGGGCAATAGAGAGTAAATGAGGTGCATAGCACTAAATTGACTATTTGACTGGTAGAAAACGAGAATGAGTACTCTGATTGTTTCAGTAGAAATACGCTCACACACTACCTTTGCATTCATTCCATTTTTAATTGATTTTAAGATTTGAAGAAGCTGCTGTTGCTAGCTCTTTTGCCACTTACTATCTGTTCCTCAACAGATAGCAAGTAGCAAGCCAATCAGATTACAAGATTTGTGATAGTATGCGAGTGGATTTCTACTAATGACGATGAAAATGTAACCAAATGTAAAATGCACTTGCAGAGTGTGCAGAACCACATGTACAGTATTGAGTTTGTGTTCACTAAACCCATTGTTTTGTGCCATTCTTTTTGGGGTCAACTTCATCAATTTGTAAGCTCCCTACTTCCGAGAGGCTGGTGGTCACATTGGAGTCCCTATAGGACTTCCCAAGCACATATTCTCCGCACAGCCTGATGCAGTTAAGCTTTTGACTAGGCCACGAATGAGAGTTTTTACTTTTATCTCGCTATACATACAGGTCCTTTCTGGGTGTGCGCTACTCTAGTGTTTACTACTGCAATAACCGGCAATCTTGCAAGTTATGTTGGTAACCTTGGTGACCATCAGTGGGTATACGATTTCCACAAAGGTACACAATTTCATTTCCGTACAAAATGATGTTGTGTTTCAAAGTGACGACCTTTCTATGAATTTTGCAGAATTGTCCACTGCGTTAAGGGAAAATCTCCACGCTTGAGGATTTTATATTTTCTTTTCTTTGTTTTATTGGTGAAATCTCAACGGTACACATCACAATCTCATTCGGTTTACAATCGCTTAATCGATCTACTCTTTCAATAGGTTCAGTTCGTGTCATGGTTCAGTTCCATTTTTCCCTATTCCTGCCACTTATGTCCAGAAATGAAAGTAATTAGATGCACGCTCAATTTTGATATCCATCACGAAGTGTCCCGTTAAGTCTAAGCGTCTAGTGCCTTTTTCTAACAATGAGGTTAGGGTTTGTGTGAAGGGTATTTCTAGGTTAGAGTAAATGCAACTGTTTATGTTTAGTTGAAAAGCACAGTTTGGGGGACACTTTG
>BLFK01000783.1:118852-126352 GCA_014634185.1 Astreopora myriophthalma | reverse complement strand
CCCACGGGATAAACTGGACCCGACTTAAGTTCGACATTTCTTCAGGCCACGCACCGTTTTCCAGAAAGAAAGAACGATTATTCCGAGTAAACCGTATTCTCCCGATTCGTTCCTTCCCAAAACAGCACGATTACGGAATTTTTCGTGTGTTCCTTTTCCGTCTCAAACAGAGAAGTCTTAAAAAAATGCACCCCAACTTACATATAACATATAACGACAATCCTGACGCAATTCCGCAATATGGCTTCCCCATATTACCGTCGCGGGGTCCGTTACGCCCTCGTCCCTTTCCCCCGTACCAATGTAGCTCTCTTTGACGGAAGAAATTTTTAAAGTATCACCAGCAGCTGCGTCCCTGATTGCAGGCTTTTAGGAAAATTCCAAACTCTATGGAAGGGGAACAAAAACCCTACGTGCAATCAGGGACAAAAGTAGTTGAGACGGTTTTCCATTGAAGTGTTTAACAATTTTGTCCCTGATTGTAAGCGGGAAGGGGAGCAAAAACCTTAGGGAATTGGCTGCCAGATGGATTGTTATACCGAGAAGTTGAAGTACGTCCAACCTGAGTTAAAATGGCTTTTCTTCAACTGCGTTGGTTTGGCCAGATTTTCTGTGGTTGTAGGTCGAAGTTTGTACTTAGTCGTGCCTCGTGTACATTTTAAAGAGAGTACAATTACCTTTGGTTGACTTGAGACATCTGTTCAATTTGTTTGGTGTAAGTTGTCCGTGAGGAGAACTCATATCAGTCGTTTTAAGAATAAGAGAGATTGTGGTTAAAGATCGTCTTGTAAGGTTTGTAAAATGTCCGAATTAAAAGAGATTAAAACAATTTAAGTGTTGTCTTAACTCTGAGTTGAGAGGCCTTGCCTTTTGCAACTTGACTCTACAAAAAGCCTTTTACAAGAACAGCAAATCCAAAGGATATAATCCTATCTGGATTCATGCCAGTTGAAGAATCCCCGCTTTGTGGAGGTGCCACTCCAGGTCTGGGAAACGAAGCTAAAGTGGAGCCACAAGTTAGGGCTCATGCCCCTCGTTCTTTGATGTTGGCAGGATCTGGGGCTGGAAGTAGTGAGAGATGGGTTATTGCTTTATGTAAGTTTATGTTTCATGTCTTTTTGTCTTGTTTTGTTTTTTTTTGGGGGGGGGGGGGTGGGGTATGTTTTTTCCAGAGTTGATGTATTATGGGGAAGTTAAGGTTTGATGACTTCTTAATATCGTCATTAGACCGTCATTATACGTATAAGAGGGAAATGGGGTTTTTAAAACGTGTGATCTTCATACCTCATCACATGACCGGGTTGTGAGGAAAGTGTTTTGTTACAGCGCTCAGGGCGACACAACACTTTTCTCGCAATGCTTGCTATCAATATTTTGAAAACCAGTTTGCAGAAATAAGTGTTGTTGTGATTTAGGAGAAAGGAGTCTTCTGATCCAGCTCATTGCATTTGAATGCAATTTTTATCCTGAATATAACCAATAACAACTCATTAGTCTCACCGCGAACCAATCAGAGCAACGATCCGTGTTTGAGGTTCGGAGGCGTGTAATTTCGATCGGTGACTTAGTTTGTTGCTGTGTACTGGAATTTTCTCGCAGTTTAATCGCTCCTACCTGCGGAATTTGCATCATCAAAGTTCAACAAATTGGTTTACCATCAGTAGAAGACTATGAACGTAAAATCGTCAGGTTGAAGGTGAGCATATGTTAACTGCATCATACTGTTTGTGGCCGTGTTAAATCTTGAAACGTATCCAGTACAATGCGGTAGGTTTCGTGAAGAAATTTCATCGTGAATATTTCTTTAAAACATCCAGGCTTTGGGATGACTACATTTGATAAAAGCACCATTAACATGAGTCGTCATTTTTTGTTTTCCTTCTGTAGCATCATCTAAAGTTTTTTGACGTTGCTTTGTTTTGGTCTCCGGCGAAAGGTCCTCTCGATCAAATCGTCATATCCGATTTGAAACGTGCCAGCACAAGAAAGCTCTTGAAGTTTTCAACGCTGCCAGTGACAAAACCTGGTGTAGATAAAGCATTTTACCAGCTTGCTCATAATTTCGGCTGGGGAAAGCCTTCCTCTTGTAAATATTCGACTCGATGTGTCGGACATGTTTTTTCGTGACAATTTTCGACTAACGAGCTCACCGATGCGAGGAAATGTCGTGGAGGAAAAGATATTGTTCCAGCGATTTTAATGCCTATCTCTTCCTTTTCGTTTCGTGTTAATACTATGACGCATTTTTTCTGAAAGAATCAAACTGTGAAAACCCTTGATTCAAGGATCTCACTGTGAGTTTTGTCTCACCATTAAAGCGGTGAATGTAGATCAGCTGTGCATAAGGACATGCATTGAGCCTGATTTGATATCAAGCTGAGGGTGTTACGCCGTTCAAGAAGTAAGCTTATATCTTTTTTTCTTGCTACCGTTTCTTCCCATCTCTTTTGTCGTCTTTTCTGCCAAGATAAGCCCATTTTTTTTGTTCTTACCACTCTAAAATTAGACGGGGCAGAATATTGACCCTGTAGTAGAGCTTACGTATCTTCCAATGTTGCCGATTTGCATTTTCTTGGAGATGTGTTGCTTTGCTGAAAACTTACACAACAGAAACTTAAGTTCTGAGAGCTTTTGCAGAAGTCATAGGGATTGATATGAAATGAAACATTGCCATGAAATTAGCGGCTGCGATAACAAAGTAACAATAATTATCCAAATGGTGTTAATTTCTAGTGTTCTGCTTCAAGTGACAAACATAATTCATTTGTAAGACGGCTCTAAATATCCTCAGTCGTTCCATATCGTAATGCTGCACTCATCAAAATTGTTGAATCGATAAGAGAGCAAGCTATCATTTCGAGTGTATTTCTTGAGAATATATAAATCGGATTTACATAAATATTTTTATTTACTCGCTATGCCCTCCCAAACCAACAGCGTTAATTATTCAGAACCAGCCCTTACGATTGAAGATAATAAATCAGATTTAAAACTTACATTCAATATTACTTAAACGCCTAATTATTTTTTATTCAGAGAAATTCCCTTGCTTTTATCTTGAACATCTGTTTTGGTTTTTATGAAGGTATGGAAAAGATGGCAAATTTATTAATATTACTGTGGGTAAACATTATCTGTGGAGAACTAATTGTGTGAGAATTCCACAGTTGACAGGGAGTATCTGTAGAAGTTATATTTTTCTTTTTATGGCACTTTATTGTCATTTTTAAAAGGGGACAATTAGTGGTTATGTTTTTCGTTTTAATGGTTCATAACCAACCATATCATGTTTACACAAGAACTGACAAGTTCCACCATCTGCAGTACTGACATTCATTACCAAAGTCAAATAAACGAAAGCACTATAAATCTCTTCATCTTAAAAGACCAGCCGTATGAATTTAAGCTGTGTCTATCAAGGAAAAGTCCTGTACCCTGTTTGCAATTGACTACTTTATCCATACTCTCAAATTCGCACATTTCCTTAAAGTAAAACCTACCATTATTAGACAAATTGTTCAAGTCGTCATTTTATTTACAGATCCATTTTGATCCCAGTCTTGTACTGTAAGCATAAGCATCTAAAGTGAAAAAAATTGGGAACTTGTGTAAGACATGAGCACAAGAAAGCAGGTCATTTTTTCTTCACAAACAAGCACAAGCATTTGAAATTTCCTTGTCTCATCTTAACCCTTTAACATCCTATGGCCACTTAAGAGATTTTACTCTGTCTAATGCCAGGAGATTTTACTCTGTCTAATGCCAGACGATTTTACTCGTCACTGGGGGGCCCCACGGCCAGGAAAGGGTTAATACCCCTCTCCATCTGCTCAAAAACTATATGTCCCCATTAACCCTTTAATGCTCAAGAGTGCCAGTTATAGATTTTACTCTGTCTAACGCCAGACGATTTTACTCATCACTGAGGTAGCCCTTCAAGGGCTGAAAGGGTTATAAGGAGTTGAAGTGGTCCTCGCTAGATTGCCTGCAAAGCCACTGCACTTAATTGCCTTGTTTTCATATGCTTTTTGCACAAGTGTGAGCTAGATGTGAAGGTTCCAAACCCAAGAAATCATTGCATTGTGCTGAATTCTCTGAAATATGCTGTTAGTGACTCCTTTATCAGTAATCTTTTATAAGTGTGTGAACATAAATTATACTGTACATGTATGTAGCTTCACTGATCTTGACAGAGCCTGCCTGCATGATCGTGAGAGGCTAAAGTATATTTAATGGAAGTACTGGTTTAGCAGCAAGAATATTTAACAACAATATCCATGTTTGTGTGTTTGCTCTCTTGACCTCTGTTCATAAATCACTTTAGTGGCTGCATAGTCAGCTGAAATACAACTTGCCATTTGACAGATTTTGTTTTCAAGGCCTGTGGCTTGAAATATTTTTTGTCCATCACAGTGGTTTACACGAGTGCTAACAAATGACACTGAGAAGTCTGCAATCACAGTTGTAGAACTCCTGGCCTGCGAGCTGGCTTTTTGCTGGGCAGAGAAGCGATTTCATGGGACAAGCGCTCTGCCCTCTCACCCCAGTCCCCCTGTTTCTCGCTTGCTGTGCGAAGAGAGAGCCTGCTCGCAGGCTATGAAACCCCACTTACAGTTATGCAAAGTGTTTTAGAATTCCTGTCTGTCTGATAAGTTTTTGCACAGTGTGTGCAGATATATACACTTTGAAACTGTCCAAAAACTTTAAATATAGAGAGGATTTTGCAATCACTAATGATCTCATGGAAGTTTAAGATGTAGGTCTTTGTAATTGTTTGCTCATTACTTAAGCAATCTGTGCTAGTGCACTGGTTATCAATCATGATATGCAACCAAACAGAAGTGAGAAAAAACTTGACGCTCTTGTTATAATATCACTGTTTCAGTGATTTTTTTTCCTTTGTGTTTGTGCCAACGTAATGATGCTGAAGCTGGAATGTAAAGTTTGACTCGTCAATTTGTGTGAATCACATTTCACTGAAAATAAAACGGTCATTTCACAATTCATGAAAATGAAGATATACTAGACTGAATTCATAAATGGCAAGAAATAAATAATTCTTTTCTCCTTATTTTAATTTTCCTCACTAGCCTTGTTAGCATGTAAAAATTGAAAAGAATTTTTGCTTTAAAATGAAGCTAGTGAGGAAAATTAGCATAAAGAGAAGAGATTGATTTATTAGCCACCATTTATGAATTGGATCTATGAAATAGTTCACGGAGAATTAAACATCTATTTCTTATTTCACGGAAAATAATCCTGCAAAATCACGCCTCAAGGCTGCTATGGAAATCACAAGGGAAAAGTTAGCCGTTTCACACTTCACAGGGAAAAAAAAGAGCTGATCGCAAGTCACAAAAGTACTTTTACCACCCTCTTTGTATCAAGTGTTGCTTTTATAAAGAGGCTCAGCGCAACTCTGAGATAGGCAATTAAGTGTGCCAATTCTTGAATTTATTTATTTATTTATTTAAGTTCTCCCAAAATACAAAAAATTGAATAAGAATTGCAAGACCTACTGATTCTTCTAAAGTTGTTTTGATTTTGTTTGTTTTCCTTCAGGTGTGAGAGAATTCAAAATGCTTTGATTGAGAGTTTTGACATAACCCAGTGATCAAATCCATGTACCACTGTGCTCTTGACAGATGAAAACCCTGGTTAGGATAAGCCATTTTGTAGAGTTAGCATGCCGAAAGAGAAGCTCGATTCTCTAGCACTCAAGAAAGTCCTTAAGCCCAGGAAGGTTGTACCGTTTAATCACAGTGTTTTATCAAGCAGTAGCGCAAAACAGAACAAAACTGGTGTTATCCTAAGTGACTACAGTTCCGGTATCTTACCAAACTCCAAAAAATTGCATGTTTTTGAGATTGGCGATGGCGTGGATGACTTCGGAGGGTTGCCATTTGTTGTGAGGAAAGACCGACTAGTCCAAGAGATAGAGAACAGTCTGGCAGAAATTGAGGACCACTATTCTAACGCAAGTAAATTAGAAGAAGAGAGAACCGCTGTCGAAATGGAAAGGAATAATTTGTTAAAAGATATAGAAGAAACAATCACAGAGATTCAAAACCATGTACTGAATTCTTCTGGGCTGGAAGCCGAGAAAAAAGCTCTCAAGGACGAGTGTGATGGCCTGCGAGACCAAGTTGACCAACTAAAAACAGTGCTGGGTGGGTCGGCAAGCTTGGAAAATGGCAGTGATGCCGAGGAAATGGAAAAGCGAACCTCGGCTTTAAAAGCTGAGATAAATACCTTGACTCTGGAGAATGAAAAACTCAAAATTAATTTGAAGGACACTGAAGAAGGGGAACTTTCTTCAGATATGATGTCTCGAGAACTCGAGCTGTTGCAGGATGAGAATTCGAATTTGCAGAAGCTGCTTCAAATAGCCGAAGAATCTGAAGAGAAAATGGCGAAAGAGTTGAAATCCTACCAGGCAAAACTGACTGAAGTACAAAAACAAAATGGTGACTTGAAGAAGGAGACAAGACGACTTGCTACTGAGAAGGAACAAATGGAGTTGGACCAAGAAGATCTAGAGGAAGAACTGAACAGTTTAAAGATGCATTTGAAAAAGAATGGAGATCTGAATCAGAATCATCTTATGCTAAAGGTGAGAGGAATTGTAATTTATTTATTTATTTAAGACTAATGCATGGGAATTATTGGCAGTACTTTGTCCGCCGTATCCAGGTCTCTTCAAATTGGACTTGAAGAAATCAAAGTGTACCTTACCCCTAAAATTTCTTCTTCCTTATAGTTAACTAAAATGACTTTTTCGTACTGTCCACAGCACTTGTTCAGGAAAAAAGAGAATCAAAAAACCAAAGGTTGAAGGGTGTGAAAGTTTCACCATTCTTCTAAGAATGCCTTAAGAATTTAAGAATGGCTTTTATTAGTAGTTTCCACGAGGTGGCTCTTATCTTCCTATTATACAAATTAATTCAAATCAAATGTTGGGTTTTGTGGAGAGGGGAAAACCGGAGAACCCGGAGAAAAACCTCTCGAAGCAGAGTAGAGAAATCAACAAACTCAGCCCACATATGACGCCGAGATCGGGAATCGAACCCAGGCCACATTGGTGGAAATCGAGCGCTCTCATCACTGCGCCAACCCTGCTCCCTCACCAGTATTTACTGGAATTGTCGTCATAAATTTGACATCAAATAGAGCGGTTTTCAATCGAGTGTTGTACTGAGTAATTACAGAGCCAATCACAAAACGAAGCAATTCACGATTGGCTTTACTAGCCAATCAGAACGTAGAGCAAGTAAACGCAGCCGACGCCAGGCGCGGGAAAACGAGAGTAGGGAGCTTTAGCAACGAGGACGGCAACGGCGACGGGAACGTCACAAAACAGTAGGTTTAATTAGTAAAAACAATCGCTCTGCACGCCCTGCACGTGCGTTTTACAATTTGGTACATTTCCTTGCCGTCCTCTCCAAAACAACAACGTCAAATGACCAAAATCAGCGGCTTTGGGAGAACGTCAGCACACGA
>BLFK01000783.1:97530-115214 GCA_014634185.1 Astreopora myriophthalma | reverse complement strand
GTATCGGGTGTCATGAGCTACCAGGAGAGAAAACCCTTTTTCTCCCATATTATTAGCGACCGTTAGATTGGAGCATGAGTACGACCAATCTCGTTCCCAGAGCCCTCCCTCCCTTGTAGAGTCTTAGCTGAAGTTAATCCAGAAAACAAAAAGCCCGTCAGTTACACTCCCACAAGAGCAGGCACGGCAATCCCGAATCTCTGTACGGTACCTCAGTTTGGGGGCACGGCCCGGTAAATTTTAACATGTGTTATAATTTTTAAGGCACCCGTGCCGGAAATGTTTGGGGTGCCAAGCAC
The DNA here is from genome assembly GCA_014634185.1 of Astreopora myriophthalma. Lineage (NCBI taxonomy): Eukaryota > Metazoa > Cnidaria > Anthozoa > Scleractinia > Acroporidae > Astreopora > Astreopora myriophthalma. The sequence goes on along the minus strand of BLFK01000783.1, from coordinate 114,915 downwards.
ATCTCCGGAGATGGCCAGTATATTGAGAGTGGAAGAGCGTTCGCTGCGCATGCGATCTTACATGGATTTTCCGAAATTCACACAAATTAATTGTGTAACAAAGAGTGCCGTGGTAAGAAATTATCGGTACCGTGTCACAATTGAGGAGTGCCTTGTCAATTTTTCTGCGTGCCATGAAATTATCGGTATCTTGCCATGGTTGACGGAGGAGTGTCGTGCCAATTTTAATGGGAGTGTAAATCACATGCGCAGTACTAGTGGCTCTTCTTTGAGATACCACTGTCCGCCTCGCACGGCCATCAGTTTACACGCGCTGAATTTTCGGTATGGTGCCGAGAATGGTATAAAATGTACGAAAATGGAAGACGCTCGTGCAGAGCCATCCAGGGTTCGTACGGGTCATGGAAAACCTGGAAAGTCATGGAATTTAAGTCTTTCATTTTCCAGGCCTGGAAAGTCATGGAATTTAATTGTTGGTCATGGAAAGTCATGGAAAATTATAGTATGTGCGGTACGTAAATTATTGCAGATGTCGAAGCAGGGACAAAATAAAATACAAGCAACCATGTCAGAAACTGAATACCCGAAAACAAGGATGATTTTGACATTTTTCGAAAGTAGCAGCTAAACTTTAGGTCATGGAAAACTGGAAAAAGTCATGGAAAAGGTCATGGAAAGTCATGGAATTTGAAAAGCTTAAAAGAGTACGAACCCTGGCCATCGCTTTTGCTCAATAAACCTACGTTCTCAGTCATTTCCGTTCTCGTTGACGTCACCGTTTCTTAAAAGCTCCTGCAATTTCCATGCCAGCAAACGGAAAAAATGTCGCTCAAACTCCTCCGACCCTGTCTTTGCAGGAGTCACGATCTTCAACTTTCGTTTGTGTCTCTCAACGTACGGGGTTCACGCCTTAGCCGGAGCAAGCAAGATTTGACGGCACACGTATTTGTACAGACCCAGGGAGCCAAGCGCCTCGTCACTTGTTCGAAAGCTGATTAACACCAGAGCGGTGTAAGTCAACAGCGATTTAGATTTCGCCCGTTGAAAACAAACAAACAAACACAGTTCAAAAGGAATTTCAACTAAACTGAGGTGAAGAAAACTAAGTAAAAACTAAGAGTTTAAAAATTTCGTATGTTCTTTATTGCTGGGTAAATAAAGTGAATTAAAGTTGTCACTGAACCATTGGTTAAGAGGTGTCAAAACCGGTAAGTTTCCATGGTATTTAACCCTGGTTAGCGCTAACCATGCTTCGAGCAACCCGGGCCTTCAGGACTATAACTCGGTGTCATTCAGTATGAAGGAGATGGGACATAGTAACGAAACGAAGCATGAATATTCTTAAGATCCGTGAGAATTACATTAGTTCTTATCATTTATTCATTGTTCTTCGTACTGAAGAACTGCCTCTCAAACAGGCCATTCAAAATGCACTGACTTTCACGTGCGACTTCCGTGGACATGCCCTCTACGTCTAAGGCCGACAAAGGTCCGCCAGTTCATATGTTCTTTGTCCTGTGGGGCGGCCAGCGATGAAACTTGCATAGTGCCTCGAAAACATATAAAGTCCTTCGAACAAGTAGGAACAAGACACCAAATAAGGTATATCGGTTTTTGTTTACGTTAAGCTGGCGTTTTGTTTACGTTACAGTTGGCGTTCCGTGTATCCCGTCCTCTGGAGTGGGTTCTTACATTCAGGAAAAGAAACTAACTCAGTTTTAAGATCCATACAGATCGTTTGACGAGTTTCATAACTTTGCTATGGAGAGAAGCAAATCCAGCGGGGCATTGCTATCATTACCTGTCAGTGCAGACGAAACAAAGGCCTTACTTTCAGTGCCAGTCGACGCCAAAGCAGGAAACCCAGACATGTTTCCTCTTGGATCAAGTACCTCGCTCTTGAATTTAAAGTAAGTATCTTGAGGAATATTAATATCCTTATGTTAGAAATCTGTTCATTGCAGTATGCTATGGATACGGACCGGTCAACAAGGACAAACTATTTTAAGGAAGAAGGTATAGCGAACCAGCAAAAACAACTCTTGCACTTGTTCTTTGTACCAGCCTTCACTAGTCCAGTTTTATATTCATGGATATAAAAGGTTTTTTTCATGTTTGGATAAGGAACTGGACACTACCGGAATTGAAATAGAAAAAGGAAAACAAATGCTCTTGGACTCATGCAGTTTAGATATTTTAGAGCGATCTCTGTTTGAGAATAGTCAGTAATATTACGCACGCGCTTTGGTTCTGTAGTGACTGACCTCACTGGCGTCGCTTCTCTCTCGACCGATCAGACCCTCGCTTCTTTCTCCACCAATCACACGATTATAATCAGGACCAGCTGTGGCCTGCTCGTGTGGGTTTTCCCGCACTTAGAGCTGGCTACAAAAATGCTGTGAAGAATACAGCCAATCAGAGGGCTAGATACCCGTTGCGTATTGTTCCGTATGCAACAGGTTGCATCACGCAAAAATCCCTGCCTTCCTCGTGGGCTCCAATGGACTTTCTCAGGGTAAAATTATAGTAATGCATGGGATTTTGGCCGACTTTAAACCGCTGGAAGGCCGCTACAATGAGGCGGATTTACAACATCTGCCACCATTTTTGATAACTTTGTTGATATCATTCATCCGATAGAAAATTAGGCCGATAGAAAATTAGGAAGCATCTAATAAATCTTAAAGATACGTTTACGGTCGTTGTAGGCTGAATCTGTTCTTTTTCGTTGATTACCTGATCATTTGTGACTGATAAACATCTAAAGAGTTGTTGGATAAGATTTTACTTATTTCATTATGTCACCACAGGAGAGGCGTTGGAGTGATTAATTCGTGAGTTACGCAATACTTTCACGTCTTAAAGCTCTTATGTGAGGGTCGTTTCCTTCCGTTGGGGGAAGGGAAACAATAATTGCTGAGAGTCTGCCGAAGGAGACAAATTAGGCAGTGCACGCCTATGGTTTCAGTCACTCGTACCCAGACGGACTGGGAAATAAAGTCTTCGTTGAGAAGCTCTCTGTATGGAGTACAAACTCCATAATATGCCATTTGCAATTTTTTTATGTCTGTCAACGACTTTTTCTGTTCTGTTCATATGGTGATGTGCGTGGTAGCCTTTCGTAAGTATCCATGTTCGGCATTCCTGATCATATATTTATATCGCTTTGTAGAGACAGCAAACGATGAGAAAGGGCAGATTCCTCAAAGGAATTAAAGTTTGTCACGTATCTCGACTGCCCATGCTCATGCAAGATACATGAAATAGTAGCTTCGAAATCCAAAGCAGTATATGTTTCTGGTTGCTCAGTTTGTGTTCTTCAATTAAAAGTCTTTTGAAGCGTATTGACCTCCAACCTTTAACTTGAGCTCCACTTATTCCGCCCCACCAAGGCCAACACCGAGGCCCAACCAACGCCAATCGGAAGTATGATTGCCCTTCTAGTCGGTTCCACACTCGACCGAGTCCCCTGCGTGCAATTTCTTGAAAAATGGCCGAAATTTCTGGCCATTTGATCAATGGGGTGTTAAGTTTCAGTAGCGAAGTGTAGACATTTGTAGTGCGTTTGGCAAGTTTTGTACGGGTGCAATGGAAAGGAGTAAATCCGATGGGGCTTTGGTGCGAGCGGTAGACGAAAAAAAGCCGTTGCTTTCTGTACAAGGCGATGCAAACTCTGCTTCTCTAGACAGATTAACTGTTGCTTCGAGTATTTCCTCTCCAAAGTAAGTGGGAAAAGTTTCAATAATATTCCTCTAGACGTGATCTGGAAAGAAATTGTCATTAATTTAACTAATTTGGTAAGTAAACCTCGAGATTCTTGCATAACGGCAACTTCAAGATCACTAGTTAAAACAAAAATACATGTAATAAACTTGCCGTCGGCTTCACGAGTCTGGGCTGCCTGTGATAAAAACAAACAACAGAAACAATGTGTTCACTTGTTGTACAAACCTGTGACCCTTGTTGGGTTAGCCCGTGTTGGGTTCAAGTTATTGTTTAATTTTTTTTTTTGCTCTTTTGTTTTCTTTGTGTTACATTGTCAGTGAGTCTCACAGGTTTTTACACAGGATGAGCCGGAACAATGCATGAAACCCTAAAAACAAATTATAACAGCTGCTACACGATGCAGAGGGGCAGTGAATTATAAGCTTGCGAGAGCTGCTACAGCACTTGTTGATAATACAAGCCTAACAGCTGTAAGCGCTATTTCTGAGAAATTTTACTCCGATAATAAGGAAATTTCGAAAAGTTTTCTTTGTCTTTTTATTTCACTTGTTCTGATCGACATTCCGTTCAAAATAGTGATAAATTACACATGGAGCCGGCTCACATCATGTAATCAGACTTGTAGCTTGCTGGGGCGAATGATTTTTGCCCAGACTATGTTTGGTCTGATCGGATTGAGATAACATGTGATTATCAAGAGTCAAGCTAACATTCTGGTCAACAAATAGCTAAAATGTATCTCTGTGTAAATTTGGGGTGCTCAATTTAATTTTGTGTACTCTTTAAATTGGGCACTTCTAAAGATAGCCATGGTGTCACAAGGTCCCTTAAATTAAAGGAAATTGTTTGAGTTGGGTTTGCATTCGGCTTTGATTTACTTCTGATCTGTGCTTATTTATAAAAATAAGCAGTACACCACATGTTTCTATACTTTACAGGGGCGTAGCGTGAGATTTTGAAGGTGTACGCACAGCGTGGAAATTGGGAGCGGTGAAGGCTGGGGGGGGGAAGGAATTCTTGAAATTTAGGGTCTCGGAAATACCATTTCCAAGTATTTCTGCGGAACGTTTTTATAAATAAATGCGATGGAAAATGCAGTGGTTAAGTTGTTTATTTTAACCCATCTCTAGAGTTTTCGTTAACCTACAACAAAAAATGGGGTAAAACAATGATAAAAACATCGTTTATGGATTAATTAAAAGATACTGGAAAAACAAACACATGCCAGTATAATGCGAAATTTAAAAATCGGTCCTATTTTATTGTAACTTTGACAAATGCTATAAGGGAATTAAAAAAAAAAATTCCAGATTTCAGCTGTACGCACATGCGTACGTACGTATATGGACGCTACACCCCTGCTTTATAGGCTGATCAACCATGCTGGATATTGGCAGAACACTATTTATTTATTTGTTTATTATTAAACCAGTTTAGCCAACCCCTCCAATTTGAGGATAATTGGCTGAGTTCAGTAGGAATTTGTATTAATTTTTTTGAGTGTACTTTCAAGACCCCAAGTGGTTTATCATGCCTGTGTATGAGCCATAGAAATATGTGGTCTTCTGCTTTTATATACATGTATTAATTCAGAAAATACACAAATTTCTATGAGTTTACATGTGCAATAAACTATTATAGCTGATCATGATTGACCGATCAGAGCACATGCAAGGATTTGGTCATAATGTTGTAATAATAAGCAGCAATAAGTTACCTGAGGAAAAGATGCCAAACTTTTACAGGTTGTTTAAACAATAGGCCACACATTTCTACTGTTTATGCTTTGATAAACCATGTGGAATGTTGGAAGAACGAAGAATTTAAATTGAATTTTAATTGCTTAAATTGTCTAGAAATTGTGAGGATCACTTCAATTTATTTCTAACCTGCACTTTCACAATCATTTCAACAAAGAATTTGTAAACCATGACCAGCACCTGAAATTCTTCCACCCACATAAATTACAGTGCAGCTTGTGCTATTAGCAGGTAAACATAATTTCTGTAACCTTCTTTTGAAAATAAAATTAATTTGTTGTTTGCTCTGTTCTTAATTTTCTCCATTGTTTTAGTTTGAAAAACCAAGATGACAGTAGTGGGATTAATGGACAGAAATCAAGACCACCATCCACTGTTAATAAAGACATACAGTATTCCAACACGAAGAGGAAACCATTTCATTATAACACACTGAAAGATACACTCCAGACATCACATGATCACGAATTTGCAGCCAGATACAATCGCTATAGATATATCTCCAAGCTGTCAGGACACAGTGTGGTGAGATTTAAAATGTAGACACATGATTTGCATTTATGTTAGGTGGCTTACAGTTCTCATAAAACTAATGCTCAAACTTTTGTAAGGAGTTGGGCTTGCAAATGATTATTAATGGTATGTAGTCTTCGAGCTGACCCAGAGGGTGTCAATCCTTCCTGCCCAAGGGGTACCCCATTGACTAGTAAAATCGTCTGACATTAGCCAGAGTAAACTCTGTAAGTGGCACTCTTGGACATTAAAAGGTTTCTTAGCTCAAGTGGCACTCTTGGGCATTGAACTTCGAGCTAGACTATTTTTGGAAGAATAGTGTGGCTTATGTGCCAGTTTTACAGTACCTGTATAGTCTGGAAGTAAGAACATTAATTCATGAACTCTACTTTGTATAAGAATTGCCAAGTGTCTGTTCTCCCTCTACATTAGATCATTCCAAGTCACATGCTTCCTCCCAATCTCTTCCTTATTTTTCCGAAAGAAGAAGATGAGAAACAGAATAGCCTAATTACAATGTAAGTGAGATAATGCACATGCAGTGATTGGAAGTATTCACTGAGTTGATGGGGGTGGCCCTGAGTTTTGCAGGAGTTCCTCATGGTCACATTGCACTTGCTTGCTTGCTTGCTGGCCATCACACCGCCATTTTGCTTAGCATATTCAAAGCCTTTCCCTCCCTCCATCCCCCCCCCCATTTTTGGTAAGTATTGGGTAATGGTAAGTATTCCACTGATTGTTTCAGTGTGACGGTGCGTTTGGTGGTGGCCACTCGCAAAGTTGCCATGGATACTTCCTTCCCCCTGACAGATCACTTCCCGGCTCCAGCTCCCAAGTTCATCTATTGTTGATGAGTTTAATGGGTCCTGATCGGGTTTTCTTTGTATTATAAATGGGCCTGAAGTCTGATGTGATAATTCTATGAAAGCGAATCAATCCTTAAATCTGTCAAGTACTTTTTGAATTTGAAAGAATTCTTCTAAGAAAGTAATTCTTTTTACTCAGCTTTTCAATTTGGAATACTATGATGGGGACCTCATTATTGAGCATACCATGGGCCATTGAGCAGGTTTGTGAATTTTGAAGTCATTGTTTCCGTTGACGAAGGACAAACAATCAAAAATTAATGTCAACATTTATGATCCTCCATATGACTTTGATCCTAAAGGTGATAGCACATTCACAACATGGTTACACAAAATGGCTTGTGTGTCCTCAAAATAGGGATATGCTCATATTTATAAATTATGCCATTAAACATAAGGAGGACACACTTGAATTGTTTTGGTAGAGTTGAACATGCAAACCCCTTTGTTTTTGGCGGGTATTTTTTACAGTTCACAGGTCACAGGTCATTGTTTTACTGATAGTGGAACAACCCTAACCCCTTCCTAATGCTAACCTTAGGCTAAATACACTAAGACAATGTTTAGGCCTAAGGTTAGTATTAGTAAAGGTTAAGAGTTGTTTCAGTATCAGTGAAACAATGACCTGTGACCTGTGACCTGTAAAAAATACCAGCCACTTCGTTTTTCTCAGTGTGGTTGATGTCACACTCAGTGTGCCAGACTGGTTGCATGCCTGGTGTGCAGTGGAACATGCTTAAACATGCTAAAATTTGCAAGGAGGTAGAAATTTGTTCTTGCAAAAATATTTTTAAGCATCAAGAAATTATTTTGAATCTCTTAATGGTGGTCAATTTTGCTTATCAAACCATGTGATGCGAAAATTAATTCTAGCGCTGCAGCCTCCCTAGAAGCTTGCATCATCTGTGTTTGGGTAGCACCTGGTGGAATAACAGCAAATACCCATCAATGGCATCTAAAATACAAACCATTAAGGTTTCTTGTGAGTTTGGAAGCCTAACGACTACTCAAAACGATACAATCCGCAACAAAAATGTTCAGACACTTTCACTTTTTGCAAGTGTCTGTTGTTTTCTCAGATGTACCATGCCTCTTCGCACCACCACTCCTCACCCCCTCCTCACCCCCTCCTCACCCTCTCCTCACCCCCTCCTCACCTCCCTCACCTCGTCGTCCTTGTCAAATTGTTGTGTCAGAGAACTTTCACAATGGGAATATTCCTAAGGGGAGGGGTTTGAGGGGGGCTGTTTGCAGTATAGGCTCTGGGGTGAAGGTATGCTGATACAGTATGTGTAGTTTTTAGGCAAGAATGTACATTTATAGTGTCCAAACACTTTTGACTGTGTAGTTTTGCTACGTGACATACATTCATGATTCAGTTTCAGTTTTAGTATTATTCTGTTAAAACAGAAACTTTTGCTAATTCTTACTTCAATCGTATTGTTCCTTCATGGAATAACTTATCAATTGAGCTACGTCAGTGCTCTTCTTTATCTATTTTTAAACGACTTCTTAAGAGTCATTATCTATCCCTATTTAATTATCAGTTTACTAGTTCTAATACTTGTTCCTGGATAACTAAATGCCGCTGCGGTAACTGTAGACCTAAATTTTCATCATTGATATAATTTAGTTTGTTTTGTACTACTTATATATTTATATTTATCTTGATATTTCTTTTCCTTAGTTATATTTACATTTTTTTTCTTTTAATTATTTTTATCTTGGAGGCCTTATTTATAGGTGGTTTTCACACCTGTTTAGCCTTTCCTCAACCTTGTTGAAAGTCTAATAAATAAAAATGAGAAATCAAGGGCGGATGATATCTGGTGTTATTTTACCTTTGCAGGCTGGTTTTGCTCTTGGCTTAATTCTTATGGTATTGATGGCTGGGATTTGTCTCTACAGCTGTTACTTGATTCTTAAATGCGCTGAAGACTCAAGTAAGAAGTGTCGAAGGTCGTGGTTGATTGATGTTAGAGCGGTTTTCAATTGACTGTCGTAAAACCAATACTAAAGTAATTGCTCCAACCAATCACAGCAGGTGCAAACAGCGCAGTGAGCCAATCAAAATCCGTAGCAATTCCATGTAAGTTGCTCAAAGTGTGGGAAAAAAATCACGCGTACAAGGTGCGATTGGTTTTGCTTTTGCTCTTCATTGGTTGAAAAACTGGCGCGAGATTTTTAAGCCAATCACTTAGCGTAGCAATCGTAATCGCGTAATGACTTTCGACCGTCATTTGAAAACCACTCTATCATGGAATAATAATAAGCAGATTTGAAAACCACTCTATCATGGAATAATAATAAGCAGATTACAGCTTTGCCATATCATTCCTGTTCTGACTAGTTAAAATTTGAAAGACTTAGCTCACACGCAACCAAAGGTTTCACTTGGCTTTCAGCAACTCCAAAAATTTAAGGTGGATTTTATGAAATCGAGTTCGGAATAGGCTGTTATTTGCAAATTCACTTCGGCCTCTTTTTCAAAGCGAGGCCAAGAGTGAAATTTTTGTGATGGCATAAGTATTACTTTCCATATTAATGTCAGCTAATAATTTCGATAAGAAAGACTTTGCACTTGGTCTCACTTTGAAAAAGACGTTAGCATCCTCGTTAGTATTCTTTATATAAAGAATACTAACGAGGATTTTTAAAGGTCATGCACGTGACGTTTTATCGTTGACTCGATAGGCTGTTAGGCTCATGAATTATAAATGAGTTTGAAAGGACTTTTTGTGCTCTTGCAGCCAAATATGGCGAAATTCTGGAATTTCCAGACATCTGCAAGAAGTACCTTGGAAAGCCTGGTGAAGTTATTGCTGTCTTGTTTTCGCTGGCTGCCATTGCTGGAACGTCGATTGTCTACTGGGTCCTGATGAGTAATTTTCTCTACAATTCTGGAACGTACATCCACCGTAAGATTCGAAGTTTTTGCTTATCACATAATTTTTGCTCATTTTCTAGACCCCCGAGGCTTTTCGATCGCACCGTAAATTCCCGTAAATTTTCGGCTTGAAGCCCCTCCCCTACTTCCCCTACTTCCCCTAATTTCCCGTTTCCTTCCCCCCTTTATTTCCCCGTCCTTCCCCCTCATTTCCCTTTCCGTCCCCCTTCCCTCCAGTCCCCCTTAATTAACTAAGAAATGGTGTGACTCCCTCATTCCCCTCCCCCGAACGTGAAAATGTAGACTAACTCGTAGTCGTTCAAGTGACAAAACACACGCCTGGAGAACGGACGATAAAGAACGTTTAGAACGGCTGCGAAACCGCTAGTGAAAACGGATGAAGGGCTGAAAGCAATTTCAAAGGTCTCGTAGTCAGCGGCAACCGGCTGAGAAACGTCTTGGCACGAGAGGCCCTGTAGCTCTCCAGACACATTCACTGATTGGAGAACGAAACAGTAGCTGATACAACACAAACAATGCCCCTAGCTCTGATAACAAAAGAAGCTGCAGGTCATAGGGACCAATTAAAATACAGGTCTGGAAGAGCTACAGCCGAGGGTTACTCCTTTGCACAGCTGATGGACAACAGAAAGGAAAATCCAGAATGATGTTATTCCAGAAAGTGACGCAGACATACTCGGGGAAAAAAATCCGAGTGCTCCTAACAGGAGTCGAACCTATGACCTTTCGATCACTAGTTCGGAGGCCCTGGGCCATTCAATTGCCCACTCCGGAAACTTTGCGGAGACTGGTACGAGTGTTGTATTGTGGGATCGTTTGGGTGGACGGTAAGTACATGCTGATTCACGGACTGCATGTGCCACAAACAAGGGAAATGCTGATTTGCAAAGCCATTGAATCTGAGGCTTGCCCAGTTTGTTGAATATTATGGTATTTTCTGGAGAGGCCAGATAGGTTCACGCGACAAACGTCTTACTGATGGAATTTGAATATCAATCCTTGATGTAGTCGGAAAAATGAGATGATAAGTTGCAAACCTGGGGAATAGTGGGGATGATGTTATTTCAGAAAGTGACGCAGCTATTCTCGGGAAACAAATCTGGAATCAGCTGGCGGTGGACGTCTGAAAATGGGAAAGGAAGATGAACCGCGGTCCTTGAACTGCCTAGCGATAAAATTTCGAACAACAGACAGGCTTGAAATGCAGAACGCCCCCCTCATTTGCGTACATGAGCTGGGATATTCTGTAGTTGCTTGAAAATTTTTTGAACGGATAATCAGAGAGGCAATCGCGGACAGCCAAATATATATTTAGGGATTGAATGATGATTTCTTGTCTTTCAGAAAGTATCGAAGACGCATATTCAGTTCCCTCATTGAAGAACTCCTCCACCGTGGATGGTAATGAGCGTCTATTGTTTTTTTACCAGGGCGGGAGGTTTTTCCACATGCAGCTTTAGGTGTTACCCATTGATTCATTTTAGTCGTGTCCTTGCAAATTTCGAGTCCGGTGAAGTACATATGTAGTTGACAAACGTTCTTACATACTAGGGAGCTTAAGCAACGACGACACCGGCGGCAACGAGAACGCCACAAAACAAAAGGTTTAATGAGCAAAAACAATGGCTGCGCAGCTCTGCACGTGCGTTTTACATTTTGGTACATTTAACTTAACGGCGTTCATACCAATTTAACTTTAACGGCGTTCATACCAATTTGTTCCTGGACAGACAGTAATTGTTTTACACGCGGAACGAGTTGGAATGAGCACGAAGTGATTACAATAACGCGACGTGATGTTTTCAGGTGACGTTGTCGTAGCCGTTGTCGTCGTTCTTGCTTAAGCTCCCTACTGTTAGAATGAATGTTCAAATTATCGCTTGTTGGCAAATAGGCCATTTCCAACTTCACTTCAGCCTCTTTTTCAAAGCTAGTTTAAGGGCGAAGTCTTTCATAGGAAAATGAGTTTTTATTCATATGCACAGAAAAACTGATTACCATTACGAAACTTTCGCACTTAGACTCGCTTTGAAAAAGAGGCTGACGTGAACTCGGAAAGGACCAATAGCATTTAAATAAATATTCTTTTGTTTTTATTCAAATTAGCCCTTGTTGCCTCGTTCAAGGTAAAATATTCTTTTGAATTTTGAGCTTGAGAAAGAGGCATCAAGGGCTAATTTGAATAAAAACAAAAGGATATTGAAATGACAGCCATTTTGGAATAAGGTGTATTTCAATCTTATCCGCGATGGGAAATGTTCCTTTACTAGTTACGGACGTTTAATGAGACAAGTTAGCAGTACAGAGTTAAAGTTATACACGCTATTAACTTATGTGGACGTTTGTGCCTAATTTCTACAGTACCGCTGAAATGTCACTCGCACTTACCACGCCACAACTGCTCTTGTATACAAAGGCTACTATCGTTTTCTGGAAGGAAATATTTTCCTTGTGATTTCATTTAATTTTCTTCTTCTCTTTTGCTTTGTTACAAGTACATGTCACGTGAAAATCTTATTTAGAAAGTCAATGTTGGCTACTTTGAACTCGGGCGTTGGGCTCTGAAGAACACGACGAAGTAAAATGAATTCGTTTTCCGATTGGATGCGAGCAATACCGTACAGTAAATCCGGCACGAAATAATCGGAAGAATCTCGGAATGAGAGGAGAACGCAAGCTTCAGTGTGCTACATAAGGGCATTTAAATCACACGAGGTCACACTCGTCCAGAAGTTTTTCAGTTCTCTCAGATCATGACGAGTGCATGTCAAAGGCAAAAGAAAAACAAACATAAAAAACAAAACCCTTAAGAAGTGCGTAACAGTGTGCGACACCCACCGTGAACAATGTGATAAAGGATTTGTTGGCGAAACTTCCCGTTTGTTAGAAACTAGCTACTCATGAACATTGCAAACTCATAGGACAGTGGATTCCAGCAAAACGGAAGTTCTTGCCACGGAGAGCAACGCCGTCGTTCAAACGCCCAGTAAGCGATGCAATTGAGATCCGTTTACAAAAGCCCTCTTTGATTAGAGACAATGGGTTCAAATTAGCAATATCTAAGACACTGTTTTAGCCTCCTTGAGACGCTAATGAACGTGGTGTAATCCCTTCTTAGCATTCTTTTTTATTGTGGCTGATAAAGTTCGATTGAGCCGAACGAAATGTTCCACTTGTCAACTTCTATTGCGCTCTAAGTACAGGAAATTATTGTTGTTGTTGTTGTTGTTGTTGTTCTTATTGAAGTCATGATTCCAGAGCAGATCGTGATGTTAGCTATGTTTCGTTTTCAGTGCTTTGTCCTATGAGTGGACACAGAAAAGGAAACATCTCTGCGGATACCATGTTCAAAGCAGACAAGTCGAGCTTCTTTAAAGTCTGGCATCAACAGGACAGTGTACCTTTCTTTTTGATCGCTGTCCTATTTCCACTGTGCTGCGTGAAGTCGCCAACTTTCTTCACGAAGTTTAACTCTCTAGGTGAGCTGTGAAGAAAGATTTCACTTCTGACAGTAAACATGCATTATCAAACACACTTGAAGATGACGTTAAGGATCACCCTCGCATCTCTAAGAAGTAATAGTAAATTGAGCTTTTTGCCTCGATAACAAAACAAAGAGGTTTGTATCAAAACAAAGTCACTAGCAGCCTCACTTCCATTCGAAGGCTACAGCTACAACTGTAAAATGGTCCATTATCGCACTAGTGCAAGGCTCAACCGCGCCTTGCCACGAAAAACATACATAAACCCCGAAGAAAAGAAACGCAGAGGAGAGGTTTTCTTCCTGTAGCATGGGAGTGCCTTTTCCGGCACCAAAAAATACAGAGAATACTTTGTAAAATGTATTAAAAGGGCCTTATGAAGTCCGTAACGTGCCATGTTTCCCTGCACAGAGAAACGGCCGCTATGTTAAGTGTTCCAACCTCCTCCTTCGGGTATTAAACTCTATTGTCATGCAAATATTTTCGTTGTCTGCATTTAAAAAAACATGGATGTTGGTCACGTGAGTTAGTAGGCTCCGTATCCTCTTAAATGTTAAAACTGGATTTTAATGTGTTCATTAATCGTTAAAGCCTCGTCCACACGGGGAAATAGACCAAATCGGCTAACTCAATGTTGCGGCCAATTCAAATCCTTTGGGAATGAAACGTTTTTTGGATGACGAACAAAAGGAGCTAACGAGAGAAGTATGGTTTTCGTCAACCAACATATCGGCGATGACGTAACGTGCTCACCACCTATCGTGGGAAGTTCTTGCGATAACTTTTATGTGCTCGTGTGGGTGAGAAAATGGCCCAAATCAGTGTCAAATACATTTGTCAAATACATTTGATGACTTAGATGGTGCGCCACCTTTTATGTGGCAATAAACAACTCGCTACATAAAATCCTTGTTTTCGCGTGTCTCGGCTGTCCAAAGTCATTCCTTTTAAACAAACAAGCAAGTTTTCGCAGAATAGCAATAAACACGAGCAAATATATTTGCTTCATCAAATTTGCCCGTGTGGACGAGGCCTAAACCAACACACAGCCCACTTTGTTTTGTCCGTAGGTACGTTATCAGTACTGTACATTCTGGCCTTCAGTGTTACTAAAGCAAGTACATGGGGAGTCCACATGGATTTTAGCACAGTGCCAAGTAAGTTAAATAAAAAAAAAAAGGTAAATAAACTTTATTAAAACACGGTGATATTTAAAGCTTCAAGCTCGTGGGGCCGTGTATAGAAATAAACGCTTTTAAATGCAAGAAACAGTGTTAAGAAACCCATCTGGGAAGAGGCAACGATTGACGAGATTTCCGTACAGGTCCCTACTTCAGTATGCATGCACATTCCTAGCAAAACTCTATACGCCTTATTCCAAAATGGCCGCCATTTTGATACTCTTTTGTTTTTATTCAAATTAGCCCTTGCTGCCTCGTCCTCAAGCCCAAAATTCGAAATAATAGTTTACCTTGAACGAGGCCAAAAGGGCTAATTTGAATAAAACAATAGAATATTAAAATGCTCACGCTCGTTCTTTTTGGAAGAGGGTTATTAGGAATATGCATGTATAATCAATATAAGGAACTGTAGAGAAATCTTTCCCAACCATTTGCGGCTATTTACAAAGCGTGGTGGAGTTGAATTCGCGACCACCAAAGAAAAATCCAAAAAATTCAACCCGTCGTTCGTTCATTCGTTTAATTGAGAGGTTAAATGTGGCGGCAGCGTGCGTGGCAAAGTTCGCGTGGTCCTCAGAACGACTGTTGTTGTTGTTGTTGTTGTTGTTGTTTACATTTCGAGAACTTGAGCAGAAGTCATCTTCATACGGCTTGTTCTTCCCAGGATTACGCTCACCCGGACGATCAAACTTGATGACTTCCGCTCAGGTTGTCAAACCGTCAGTCAACAACAATAACAACAAAAGCAGTCCTTCTCAGAACTACACTCACCCGGACGGTCGAACTTCTCCAAGTTTCAGCCATTTTATAGGGCTTCTCCAATCGTGACGAAAGGCCTGAGCAGATCTTAATTCAGTCATCCGGACTGAATTCGGTTAAATGCTGATTGGTCATACTGCGTGTAACACGGGCCTTAAAATCGGATGAATAGCTATGCTATGCTTTTTGTATTGTTAGCTATGCTCTCAGCAGTGCTTTTTCTATTGTTTGTTTTCGTTAGTGTTCAAGGCGAACTTCCCAGCTCTGACGGGAATTCTTACCCTGGCCTACTTCATTCATAACTGCATACTGTCAATAATGAGAAACCAGGAGAAACCTAAGAATAATGTAAGTGTTGGAGACAATCGGCCATTTCCGAGTTCGCGTTATCCTCTTTTTCAAAGCGAGTCTAAGTGCGAATGTTTGGTGATGGTAATTAATTTTACTTTGCATATGAATAGAAACTTATTTTCATAAGAAAGACTTCGCACTTAGATTCGCTTTGAAAAAGAGGCTGAAGTGAATTCGGAAATGGCCTATCGTTGGCTTGCAACCACCAGAGCAAAAAATCTCTAAAGACACAGATAACCGTGACCTTGTTACGTCATCGCCGCCATGTTGATGGTATAAACAAATGGAGCGAAGGAAAGATCTATTGCTTGCGGGCACCATCCACCCTCGAACTCAGTCTCTCTCCCTCTCTTTTTCTCCTTTAACTCTCGACGATAAGAGAGCCTGGGTTCGAGATTGGGCACCAACATGGCGGGGGGTGATGTAACGTCCAAGTCAACGATGTGGTTCGACTTAAAACTAACAATGCTGTAAGTTTCATTTGAGGGTTTCATTCAAGTGAGACGTGAGCATCGTGTAGATGCTGTTATGATCAAAATGTCAACAACACAGACTGCCATCCTTCGGCACAAGGTTGCTTCATTACAGGAAACGCCGTTTTGAAAGCGGCGGACGGGAAGAAAAGGTGACATGCGCTTTGGGCTTCACGCTCGCTTTTCGGTCACCCCTGAAGTATCGTTCAAAGCCGTTCATCTTAAACTGTTCTCATTTGTCATCTGAAGGACACATTTACTTTCGGCACTCAGTTGAAAACTGGTTTTACAGACGGTGCTAAGATTCTAACGTGCTTGTGCTAAGGCTGCGTGCAAACGAGCGCAGCAACTCCCGACTTTGTCGAGAATGCTGGGTAGTATTGGCAGTGGTGTGCAAACGCGCGCAACAACTCCCAACATTGTTGGCCCAATAGTGTTGGCAGTGGTGTGCAAACGAGCACAACAACTCCCAACATTGTTGGCCCAATAGTGTTGGCAGTGGTCTGCAAACGGATGCAACAACTCCCGGCAAAGTATGTATAGTATGATGGGTAGTTAATGTGTTGCCGGAACATTTTTGGAAATCGAATCAGCTTTAAATTACATAGCTAGTGTGATGCTAAAAAGTGCTAATAAAAGTACTAAACGAAAAAAACCTGGCAAACGTGTCAACGCATGGCTCTCTATTGCGCTTTTCTAAAATGGCGGTGTTGTGTTTCACTGCCGTCAATCACTGTAGCGGACCGGGTTAAAGGCCACCTCGCGCTTTATAATGGGCGGATTTCGATCCACATTGTCGGTTTCTGTTTTAAACGGTCCGCACAACTGTCGCCGTGAATAGGATTGACGGCTGTAAAAAGCGATAACATTAATTAGATTTTAAAGTCTAGAGTCCGCATGTTATTTAAAGGCGCAGTAAAACTCTAGATGAACGCGACGTAACCAGACACAAGCTTTAAGATTGTTAATGCCAAGTTGTCATTTCTTTCGATTTCTAGGTTCGCGACCTTAGCATAGCGTACTGCCTGGTAGCTTTAACGTATATTGTCGTTGGCTGTCTGTTTTACATTGCATTTCCAAGAGACAAGTCTTGTATTCAACAGGTAATTGTCATGAATATTATCCCCTCTGATTCTGATTTTCTTTAAGCATGGTATTATATAATTATTAACCAAAAAACGACGATGGAAACGTTGTTTGATAACCACGTCGCATTGTAAAGCTTACAAAAAGTGTGGCTCTCTGGTTTTCCGACAAACTGTAAACTTTTTGTGGGGTTTTTCGCTCACCAGCGGCCATACTGGTTTACTTAAACGGAAGGAAGTATTTGCATGAAAATATACACTCCCCCAGTTCACTTCCCAAA
>BLFK01000783.1:90030-95030 GCA_014634185.1 Astreopora myriophthalma | reverse complement strand
CAAATGTAGAGGTCAGTGAAATAGTTTATTTTTAGTTGTATTTTTATTTTTTACGCTGCTTTCACACAGAGTCGAATAAGAAAAAAAGATCTGTTTTTCTTCTGCTTACGTGTTCCTTATATATTTCCCTTGACAGGTATGTGGGATCAATGAGTGGTTTGGCCTACAACTATTCTCTTCCTTGCATTGTGTACATGGTGATCCAAAGAAGAAGGGAGCAACTGACGACACTAAGCGTTGTCTTCCACTCTTTCATCGTTGTGTTTGGGATCCTTAATTTTATCTCTCAGTTCCTCATTGAAGGCTGAATATTTGGAATCCCTTCAGTAATAATAATAATAATACTGAATAGCCCATTTCCGAATTCAGGGTCAGCCTCTTTTTCAAAGCGAGTCTAAGTGCAAAATTTTTGTGATGGTAATTAGTTTCACATATGAATAAAAACTGATTTTCATAAGAAAGACTTCGCGCTTAGACTCGTTTTGAAAAAGAGGCTGAAGCGAACTCTGAAATGGCCTATTTACTGAAAGGGCGCAGCTCGACGAGATAGGGCCGGAAGCTTATACATGGCGCCTCAGGATGCCGTTATATGGTCCATGTCAATCTCGGAGGACAGTACCTTAGCCTGTTGTAATTAGCCGGAAGTCAACTTGGCAAGATTTCCGCGCCAGTCCCTTCATTAATTATACGTGCATATTCCTGGCAAGGTGGTGTAAACAATAGAACCCTCACTAGCTCCTATTGTTTATAGCACCAACCTTAGCGGCGATGACGAAACAAGTTTGTGTCTCTAGAGATTTCTGGTCAAGTGGTTGCAAGTCAAGGATTCACGCTCGTTCTTTTTGGAAGAGGCTTAGTGGGAACATGCATGCATAATTAATGAGGGAGCTCGGAGCCAATATTTGTAAAATGCGGTTGGAAACTGGGGCCCTTATCATTTCTTTGGGAAAACTGGTTGTTCCGGTGGGAATACAAATGGTACGGTTAATCTCAACGAAAGCTTCCCGAAGAAAAGTTAACACCTTTCAAGTTGTCCCATTCTTTCCGCTTTCACCAGAACGACCGGAATTTTCTCTACCACTTGTTCGCATTGCTAGAACCACGCTTCATGGCGACAATCACCATTGAAATTAACCGTTACATTTGTTTTCCCACCCGAACAACCGGTTTCCCACACAAATGGTACAGCTAATTCTTTTCTGGTTTTCTTAGGTTTTGAACGTCCAGCACCATTTGTCGAAAAATTATCACCAAAAGTTCCATTCAAATAGTAAGCGCTACAGGAATCGTTTTGTTACATTCTTAACACGTAACGTTCGACACATTTCTCTCGAAGAAACTTTTGGGGAAGATCCTTCGATCAGGGAGTTGGAAGAATTTTCGACAGTTATGGAAACCCTCGACTACGCCTCGGGTTTGCATAACTGTCTCGAATTCTCCCAACCCCCCCCCCCCTCCCCTCGTGTTTAGATGAGGCTATGTAAATACGGAAAAAGTCCTCTATTGCTTAATTGTTTTATAGGGAAATGAAACAAAAAAAAAAAATGGGGAATTGCCTTTTCATAGTATTCAGCGTTTGTCCAGACTCGCGTAGGAACAATGATGTTATAAATTACACTAATTAACAATTAGACTACGATGAATTGAAGAAGTGATCTTCACAGCTCAGTTGGTAAGAACACTGCACCGCCATCGCAGAGGTCGTGGGTTGAAATCCCGTTGAAGTCACTTGAATTTTTCAAGTGCATATATGAGACAATTGCTTAAATTGTCCAGAAAGTGTGAAGATCACTTCTTCAATTCATTTCTAACCCGCACTTCACAATCATTTCATTCAATTAGACTACGAGTTCGGGGTTTCTATCGCGCCTCGTCCATTATTTGACTTATAGAAAAAGAGGACGAGTGGTCTAATTGTTTTAGTAGAAATCCACTCACATACTGCCTTCGAATTCTGTTGATTTGAAGATTTGAAGAAGCCGCCTTTGTTTGGTTTTGCTCAAAACACCGGCTTTTTTGTTACTCACTAGAGTGGATTTCTACTAATTTAAGAAAGAACACTTGTTTCGAGTCATGCGCAGATGTCTCCAGATGTTTGGATATGTTATGAACCTGTAAGATTGGAGAATTCTTATGAGCTTAAGCCGTATAGATGGGTGACTGAATTCGTTCATTTAGCGAGGTCACCTTTACAAAATAATTTTTTACATGACGGGGCCGTCGAAGAATGGCCATTGATGTAGATTCAAAGAGGACAGACTGTAAATAAATGTTGCTTCTAAAAATATCTAAAATCCGTAACTGTTCATCAGTAGAATGCCCAAAATGTGTGCAATACTACAATTGGTTTCGGCTCCATTAAATCTTATACCAATTGTAGAACATTTTAGGAGGAGCCACCCACAGTGTGAGCAGAGTTACTGACAAGACATATTAGTATGGAAAACAACGCAAAATACGTTAAATAACGAACTAAGCTCACGCGTAAACTACATAAGCAAAGTAGGCGTACAACTAGAGGAAAATTGCGGGGGCGCACCTACATAATGTAGAATATAGAAGTTAAATAGGGGCGATTGGATGATAATATTTAACAATTGGACCCGTAGCCCTTGCGGGCTACGGGGCAATAGCCCATGAGGCGAAGCCGAATGGGCTATTGACCCGTGGCCCTTGAGGGCGAAGGGTCTAATTGTTTTAGTATCACCCAACTAGTCGGACAGAAAAGGCAATAATAAAGTTAGCAACTGCAAGTTGGAGAAATAATAATTTATTTGGGAATAAAACGAAAGAAAGCGTGCCGCTTTTCGCAACTCGAGGACTATTACTAATAGTTCTCTAGTAGCGTAGCCAGTGAAAATGCAGGATATGAATTAGTCCACAAGTTGGGTGATACTGAAATATGATAGATATTTGTTCCTAACAGAACAATACCTGACGCGCGCGAAGAACCCGGATTAAGTGAAGCAGGTGGAGAGCTCATGCGGTCACGGGCCTACAAATCGTCTGTGTTTTGAAATGGTATTAGTCAAGTTTAGGGTAATAGAGCGGTTTTCAATTGAGTTTCGAAAGTAATTACACGATTGGAATAATTTTGGTTTGCTGCATGATTGGATGAAAAAAAGTGCACGAACTTTTCAACCTGTCGTATAAAACTAACCAATTGCGACTTTGTCACTCTCGTTTTCCCGCGCTTCACGCGGGCTCCCTTGACTTACTTTGCGCTCTGATTGGCCAGTCGTGAATTACCTCGTTTTGGGATTGGTTGAAGGTGTATTTGCTTCAGAACGTGATTGGCTCTCTAATTACTTTCTTTTGGCTTTTACGACACTCGATTTAAAACCGCGCTATAGGGCATAAAATCCATAAAATGATGAACCCTGTGAACATAGTGTTTTGGTCATGCCGTCCCTGCGGTTGTTGATTTGTGGCTTGCAATATATACTAATATCACAAGTGACACAGTAATTAAGAAACAGTCCACCACGCTCTGAGGATGGTAGCCTGTGGTGCAATCAATTTGAATGCGCTAATAAATTGATCTGGATTTCGCACTAGGATGCAGTAAAGTTGCATTTAATGGCGTTAGTCGCCAATTACATGTACTCAAAGTCAGCTAGCTTGGTTTAGCTGGTTCTATTTTCCTTTACACGGAAACAAAGCAAAAATTACTTGACTTCTCGCCGTAAGTTTGCGAAAAAGCAATACTTGTTTATGACAATGACATACTCATCAAGAACAAATGCTTCTGGCAAGCAGTCAGAAGCTAGAGGCATTTATTTCAAGAACTTTATTAAGCTTTATTTGACGATATATAAGTACATTTCCATGAAAAGATCTGCCCGTGCCATCTTATGAATGAACAGCTCTAACTAAACTAGCATGCACTCAAGAAAGAAGGCAGAAGTTTGGATGTCTTCTTTTAAAAAAATTGTCTCTAGCTTACTGCTGTCCAAGCATTTCGACAATATTCTACTTGATGTTGAATAAAAATAATTTTACATTGCACATTGCAGTCGTGTTTAAAACAAACTCAATTTAAATCGATGGATGCATATATTAACTGATTCCATAACTTATTTTGATGTTCAATTCCACGTGTGAGTTTACAACAAGAAAAGACATTTGATAACCACTGGAAACAGGTTTCCAGTGAGAATGGGCGTTCCCAATAAATCCACGCCTTTTTTCTTAATGAAAATCGCTGGCCACTGAACCTGGTTCGGGTCATTAAGGTCTATCCTATCGTACCGTTTTTTGCTCAGTGACGTTGACCCCATTCGCCTCGCGGCTTCTCCGCTTGTTTTCGTGGCATCGTTTTCATATGACGTCATGGCGGCCATGTTGGTGGAACAAAACAAAGAAACGGCAGCCATGTTGGTAGAACACAACAATCCGTGGAGAATTCAACTCGATTTTTATGCAAATATTTATATTTCCTTTTGTTTCATTAAATCAATGTGGGCGCTATCTATATCGTGCATTTCTGGTACATGGTTTGTATCGAAACACTATCAACTCCAGCTTGGCTTCCACTCAAAGGCCAGAGCTCATTGAGACTCTAGATCACAAAATATAATTGTGCTTGAATTATTTACAATTTGAAGACAAGCATTCGCTTTTAACGAAGCTACTCAAGCTTAAAAAAAATATATGAATAAATACAAAATTAAATATTTCTCTTTGACAACGTTTCCCACCAGTGACTGCAAACAGCCACAGTCGGGGGAATCCTCACTGGATAAACTAGGCTAAACCAAGCAATTTGTTGACTACAATCATGATATACTAGTCGTTCTGAAGCTGTTTACAAAGATGTCAAAAAAGAAATTTTCCTATTTCTTTCAATCTTGTTCTAAGCTAACAGTTCCACTTATTTTTCGTTTCTATCTCATCTTTGTTTCCCATCACCGTTTTAAGAGGAAAAACAGCTCAAACTTAACGACTATAAAAGTAGCATGTCTAAGGGATGGGCTTAATTTAGTTCTTTCCTAAGTGAC
>BLFK01000783.1:52454-77432 GCA_014634185.1 Astreopora myriophthalma | reverse complement strand
GGGGGGGGGGGGGGGGGGGGGGTGTTGCTATCATAGGTAGTTCCGCAGATTTTCAAGGTATGTGAACGATTTGTTTTATCTTCGAAGAAAAGACATGAGCTACTCAGGCTACCTACCCGATGATTCATCAAAGTAAACGTGGAGCTTGTCCACTTGATTAGGGTCTTTTGCTGTGCAGTGTCCATCTGGTGCTATACCGTGTTCATCAGAGATTAGCTCCCAAAACTAAAAGCCAATAAAATGCCGGTAATGTTTTTAACAGGGAATCTCGAAACGTGTTTGCATATCAAAGCAAACTAGGTCAGTCTTGTTACTAGCTACTACATTGAACATCGCTTGGCTGTTAAACATTTCAGGGTTCGTCTTATTCGGCTCATCGTTACTTTTAACTAAGATCTCCTTCGGCAGGTTTGTCATCAAGGCGCTCAGTTCAAGTATTCCACGACATTATGGTGTTACTATAGCTATTATTATTATTATTATTATTATTATTATTATTGAATTAATTTATTTTCAGCTGTACTGTTGTGGTCAGGAATATCTCACTCGTTGTGAATCCTGAATCTTTTGTTATCATTAGTGTCCGTAAACTGAGAATTGCAGTTTTCTTATTGTTGACCAAAGCAACTCCCATCTTGATGAAAAGCAGAAAACGTAGTTTCTATCGGTAGTTTCCCTGCCGGAGTTGAAAACATAAGTGGTGTCAATAAAGGGTTATAATCTTCGACAGGTTAAGAAATAATGAAGTGTGATAGTTCTGGTGAGAAATATTGAGCATTGCCGTCCTGTGGTGCTATTTATTTCCTCGTTTTTCCATGGACGTGATTTAAAAATTTTACAAGATGACGTACCCAGAATAAATAGCAACTATCTAAGGCGAAAAATAAATCTACATTTTGCGAAAATTCTTCTGCAGGTGATTTAAAGGAAGTGGTTCTTGTGCAGGTGACCACCATGGCACTTTGCGGTCTTAAATGTAAAAGCCTCTCGCAAAATTACCATTTGGCTTTTTCAGAAAGCCAAAGGTAATTTTGAGTCAACAAGAAAAATCCATGTGGTCAGTTTTGGCATTTTTTGACTAGCTTATGTTATCGGAGTAGCGATTACTTGTTTGCTTCTTTTAAAACTTGCTTTGGAACAACAGTTTTCTCAAAAAGGTGACACAAAAACCTGCAAAAACTCTTGAAAATAGCTTGTAAGATGAAGAACCTGCCTTCATCGAGCAGGTGGCTAAAATTAAAAACTAGATCATTTGTGATGGAAGAACGAGATGAAAGGTCTTTTTAAGGATGATGAATTTAATATCTCGTGTATAAAAATGATTCCTTCGCCTCCGACGGAAATTATTATCAAATGCGAGCTGTCAATGGTCCTAATTAAACAGTGTGACGCAGTTAAACCTTGCGAGGAATTTTCCCTCATTAGAACACATTACTTGAACAAGGTGAAAATCGTCACATATCCTAATATCTGATCATACTACTATTTAATTACGTCTCATCATTGTTGATCATGGGATATGAAATGAACAATGTCATCTCTGGTAGTGGACGTTCTCTCTCCTAAATTAAATTTTCGGCTAGCTATGCGAGCTACTTTTCCTCAGCGGAAAGATAGAAAAGCAACCATGCTAAATGTTTCTACAGTTAATTATCGATAAGGACATTGATTTAAACTATATGACATCTGAAGGTTCTGACATTGCTCTTACCCCAGGCATTGATATGTCCTTTGTTTAGCCACTTGACAAACTCGGGTGGTCAAACGTCAAAACGTGTTAATTCGATGTGAATAAATAAATAGAGATCTATTCTATTCTAGAGCAAGGGCAATTTCATACATGATCGTTATGTGTCCCAAAAGACATGCCATTATGTTAAATTTGAATGGTTGCTTTTCGGGTTATTTGAGTAAAGTACCTTTGAACAAGGTAACATTATTTTACATTTTTTTTTCCAACTTACCACATATCTGGATTGAAGACAAAACCAAAATTATGCCATGTAACACAGAGTATGCCCTTTTAGGATTACCCTTTACCCAGTCATAATCATCAAGTCTCCCTGCGCCAGTAGGCATAAAAGGCGGTACTTTACCCAGTACGGAGCGGAAAATTACAACTGGTTTGGGTTCTAAGAATATCTGGAAAGTCCATTTGCTTTGGGATAGCATAAGATTGAACATTTTTATTTTATCAACAGATTTTAAAAATTCTTCTTCAAATCGTGAATCCTGCTTTTTTCGAACTTTGATTGGTGTGATTTGAAGTTCTCACTGTTGAGCTTCTTTTTATTTTGTTCTCAGTGTCACCGAAGAAAACGAGAAGTCATGATAATACTCTATGATGCCTTTTAACTGGATAATGTAGTAGAGCATGTTTGTCTTCGCTGAGGGCTCATCAAAATGAAATAGGGCGAAAAGTTTATAAAATAACGACACCTCAACTTGTTTTGTTTTTTAACACCCGTTTTTCTTCCATTAAGTTCAATCTCGGTTTTATTGTTTATGCACATCCCTGACTTCTTATCCTTTAGCGACCATGATTATGGAATGTCGTTTGGAAAAGTGTAATCCTGTCGTTAAAATTTCGTAAAGGCAATCAGATCTTGTCAATGCCTCCGTTTTTCCTCACACGAAATTGAGCTTGGATAAAAAGCGCAATCGCCCAACAAAATTTACCAATCAAATCCTCTCTTTAGATACGAACTGCAAGACTTGGAGCAAAGTCCCTAGGGGAGATTCATCGGTGTGTTATAAAAACAACATATGCATCAATACCTTTGAACTTATCTGGTTCCCACACTGTCCAACCTGGATATGAACAATGTCCCTCATGTCGGATAGCCCAAGCTTTGTTCCTCAGCTTTTTCCTATGAGAAAATGCAAAAACAAGGAGGCTATAAAAGAGGGCCAAATTTGATCGTGATCTTTAACTCGGTCGGGAACAAGTCGTTGACCAACTGTTGTGCTCGCTTTGCAGAGACACATCTCATTAAATATTATTACTTAACTATGCGAGATTTGTCGCTTTTAGTGCCACATAGCCGTGATATGATATGGATAACTTAGCACCCATGAATCTCAACGCCAGGCAATGAACCATTGAGTTCATCTGACGAAAGATTTAAGCCTTGAGATCATAGAAGACGTTTTGAATTAGTATTCGAAGTGAAGGATACCATAAACAATTGTGATAAGTTTTTTGTCTCGATAACGTGCAGTTAGAGACGCAGAAGTGTTGCAAGACATCTTTTGATTCAGCCAATACCTTACCCTGCCAATTCGCTTCCAATTGATTGACGGAAATGGACATTGTGAATGCCGTTTGGTCTTCCACCCAATACCTCAATAGCACACGAAGACGGAAGCCATTAGAACATATTTGAAATAAGCTTCATTCTACCAGTTCTTGATTTGAATAAATAATTGACGACAACGATGATTGCTTTCCATGACAGGGGTGGTTTATTCATGGTGGCCTCCACTCAGCAAAGTAACAGTTTATTAGGCTAAGAGCTTTGACTGGAGCTGTCGAATTTCGATTGGTCACTTCCGGGTCATGTGATGTGTTTTCAACCGGGCAACTGGCCGGTCAAGCCAATTGTGGAAGTTGATTCAGCAAGAAACACAAATGCTCTGATTATTTTCAGTCATATGGACTTTGCCTGCCATAAACAGTGTACTCAGCAATTTCACTCATCTTAGTCGGTAACAAGTCCCGTTAACTCAACCGTTTTTCTTTTCTAGACGACATATGGGTACGAGGGACAAAAGCCGTGTTATTATGACAATAAAAATCTTGTTCCCGTGGCCATTGTATAAAAACAAGAACCGTTATTTGAGAGGAAGGCATGCACTAATATTTATGTGCAGATGAATCTGCAGGCCAATATTTCGCTCGAGTAAATATTTCAAATTTTGTGAAAGGATTGCGACAAAGGGCAAAAAGGCAAGGTTGCGTTATTTATGATCCTTGCACGAAACATGATAGATGGTGAGTTTAGACCCGTGAAAACGATCGTAGTAATATTGTCTGTTAGCAAAATCCAACAATGTTGTGCCCAACGTGTTGAGTGCGTTTGCACATCGTTTCGAAAGTGGATACTCGAATTAGTTTTTCGACTTGTCTTCTGATCACAGAAGCGTAGCCCAACATTGTTTCGTGCATTTGCACGGAACCACCAATAGCCCCTAAACAATATTGCCTATATTGGGTTGGTATCGATGTAGATTTGATCATCATTTTTTCCAAGGACCCGGCATTCCATCGTTGTTTTATGTCCAACATTGTTTGGGCCGTTTGCACACTGTCCTCGAGTGCGAGAACTGTCTGAAGCGAGCCTTTTTCTCGACCTTTTGCACAACATTTTTGGAGACCGAAGGTTTCATTGTTTTTCATCACCTCTTTTCGACTCTTTCTGTGGCATATTATTCGTTACTTTGCCTGCAATTAAATGATCATGACTCTCAAGAAGTACATTGTTTACCACAGTTTACCACACTGAAACGTGCCCTTTCACTCTTTCACCCTTTCACCCTATGTGAAGAGAAGCGAGAACTCCAGTTAGGTGACAGTCCTTAAATTGGGTCAAGTAGTATTGATGATAATAATAATGGGGTCTACTTGTGTTTATTGTCTAGTTGAT
Source organism: Astreopora myriophthalma (assembly GCA_014634185.1). NCBI lineage: Eukaryota > Metazoa > Cnidaria > Anthozoa > Scleractinia > Acroporidae > Astreopora > Astreopora myriophthalma. The sequence goes on along the minus strand of BLFK01000783.1, from coordinate 72,786 downwards.
AAATATGCATATGGTGATAATATTTCCGACAACAACGCTGTAAGTTTGTTCAAAATAAATGGCATGCAAAGGAAATGAAGTGGAACTAGAGATTGCGGCTGAAGAACCCAATGTGAAACCAAACAAAGGATAGTCTTAAAACAATTTTATGTGGAAATTAAAGAAAATGGGCATTGAACGACTGTTTGGACACATACATATCGGTATGGTTGGTCTAACAGGAAGCAGCTTGCGTAACTACAATTTTCCATGAATTTTATTCTGGAACCAGTGAAAATTGCTTGTTACGTTAGTTGATCTCAGTATTAAAAAGGAGTTCTTCACCGTGAATCATGTCATGTCAGGGTACTAATGCTGTAAATATTCTTTGGTAAACAAATTGTTACCAGACTGCACCAATTTCAATGGTTCTGTCAATTTCTTATTTTTAACAAAGCAAATAGCAAATATTATGTTATCTCCCATCGAGAATCAGCAAGTGAAACCCTTGTCTAAACTCATCAAATTTTGTTTTTCAAGACCAGACGAAAACCAGAGCCTCAAAACAACTCGAATGAACAATGGCAATTCCAGCAGGTGGTTTTCTTACTCATTGTCTCGTTTATCAGCCCTGAAACAAACAATGAGGACCCCGTAAAGAGGGTTTTGTTGTTGGCTTTGCATAGTAGTTGCACCAGTAACATTGCTTTATCCCCCCTCTTTATTGCATTTATCTTCCTTCGAAGAAGCCAACTGAAGCCATTGGAAAGAGTAGACTCGTTTATTCTTATCACAATCATTATTATTATTAATTTTTTTTAAAATGACATTACAAGCATTTGATTAGGTACTTTATTTACTATTATTGGAAGAAAACTGAAGCTTGTTATATTCTAGAAAAATTCGAATGAATATGAACAATTCAAATTATTGGTCTTTTCTATCTACATTATTAGAGTTTGTCTTTTGTAAGCTTGAACCTAGCTGAAATTTACCCATCGCACATGTTATGAGGAACATACTCAGAACGTACCCGACCCGACACCAAGGAGATAAGGCATTTTATTCATTTGCATCGAGTTAAAAAGACATTATAGCGGATAGTTATATAACAGACTTAAAGTGAAATTTGTGGATGTGAGGATTATTTGTTAACGTATTGTCACTCCCAACAGTCTAAGAGCATTGAAGTGATTTCGCCGAATTCATTTCGGTTCTCTGAAACTCCCTACCACGTAACTAATAATCGTAAGAACACACTTAAAATCATTAGAGGGCAACCAGAACAGAACATAGTGCACACACTCCTTAGCAACCATGTGCCGAAAACTCCTATCTTGTCCATGCCATGCCATGCCATGCCAATTTTACTGTCAACTCCCCATGTGGGCTTTTCAGAGACAATAATAATAAAGATATACGTATACTGCGTATACTGCTAGCAGAAGTATTCAGCCAGACGGACGAGCAATAATATAACTTTACTAAACACGAGATAATTAATTATTGTAACAAGTATGTCTTTCCTAAATACATGTTTAACTCGGCTTATTTGCCCTAAGGCAGACATACAAGATGATACTGTTTTAGTTGTGTGGTCGCTGAATGAAAGTCTGCTATCAAACACTACACCCAGGGGCCGGTTGCTCGAAGCCCGGTTAGCGCTAACCGTTGGTTAAGAGGTATCAAAAGCTATAGGTTTCCATGGTATTTAACCCTGGTTAGCGCTAACCATGCTTCGAGCAACCCGGGCCAGGTCCTTAACAGAGTCGACGGGTAAAAGTCCCTTACTCAGAAGGATAAGATGAAAATTCTGAAGTTTCGATATCATTTGCCGGCTTCCATATACAATCAATTTATTCTTGTCCGGATTCAAGAGTAACCTATTATCAAAACACCAGTTACGTAGCTGAATAACATCATCGTTCATCGCGGCTATAGTCGGTAGTCGGTTCACAATCCTGAACCTGGAATGACATGAGCAATTTAGTGTCATCAACCGGTAGCAGTCCGTGGAACAGTGTTGTGGGATTGATGGCAAGTCATTGGCGTAAAAAGCAACGGCCCAAGGATGATTCCTTGGGGAACACCGCACCTCATTAGCAGGGGTTCGGAAAGAGCAGTATTTATACGCACAGCTTGGTACCTGTTTGACATGTAACTCCTGAACTACTGGATGGCAGGGTATGACAGGCCAATATCTTGTAATTTGTTAACCAGTATGTCATGGTTGACACTGTACATTCAGTGCATGTAGCAGACGAATATAACATCCATCCAAATTCTTCTCAAGTGTCTTTGTGAGGGGCCAGGTGTCCGCGCCATACAACAACTCACTCTCGACACGGTCGAATTTCGTCTTAAGAAAGCATACTTTGAGCTCCCTAAGAGTCGGCCGAACAATGATGAACTTTGTTTAAAGCTGTCCAAGACGGTTGGTGTCTTATCCAAAATCCGTTACTTAGTGAACATTGCCATTCTAATTTATCCTTTATTACCCTATGGAATTCAAACTTGGGTCCTTATGTGAGTTATTAAATTAAACCTTTGCAATCATCTCTGATCCAAAATCTCATAGTGAACTGCTCTTTTAAGACGCTTGATATATTAAAGTTTGATGATATAATCGATCTTCATGTCCTTTCCTTTGTCTATATGAATGGTTTCACGACTTGCTTCCTAACTGCTTTAATAGTTTCTTCCAATCTCTTTCCAGTACGCATTCTTATTCGACGCATCAGGCATCTAAGAGAATAACATGTATTTAATCCGTGTTAACACCGCTCAAAATGGTTTACGTTCACTTCAGACCCATGGCACCCATCTTTGGAACTCTTTATCTCCTTCTGCTAAGACTATTCCGTAGGTTATTACTTTTAGAACCCATATTAAGAAGTCTGTGTTTGGCGGTTGTTGTAATTAATTTCATACGCAAGAGTAAATTTCTTATTTCACACCCTATTCTTAGTCAATATCAAATATTTAATTAATCAATTAAATAAATATAAATAGCCAATCATTGCAATCATTTGTAGTTATTGCAATTCCTAATGGTTTATTACAATTACCCGCGTTCCTTTTGAAACCCAATCACCTCTATGTTTAGTTTTGCTTTCTTGTAGATGAAGAAATACTTTTTATCTTAGTGTTTATCTATCCTATATAGTTTACAGTGTTTGTTAATCAACTTGGGTCAACTACCAGATTAGCTCTTGCTATTTGGTCGATCCAAACTCTACCTCATATGTGAATTTACTCCACTCTTTTAATATCGATTGTGTTGCAAGCTTTTTCTATAATAACTGTACCACTGTAATTTTCCTGTACATAGGTTATGGAGTAGAATAAATTTGACTTGACTTGCAGGAGAGCGACACGCTCACATTCGCATATCAAAAGTTAACCCCAGCAGTAATACAGCTCCTTTTTTATTGCAAGATCTATCAGAGATAGAATGTGGAATGAGCAAGGATTACCAGAAATTCCCAGAAAGTTATGATTTTCGGACTTCCCTCACAGTGTCAGCCAGCTGCCCAAAAAACTCCCACCACCTAATCCAGGGATACACAATTTTGGGGTCTATAACAGAGATAATAGTACATGCGGGGTTTTCGTTGAAGTGCGCGATGAGAACAAGATCACCGCATGGCGAACAATATTTGATGCAGTGTTTAAATCAAACCCACTCTGTGGGTAACTCGTGCTGGGCTGTAGAGTGGTTTGGGGATGAGTTCTTTACACGTGTTTAGAAATACATTGCCCTGCTAGGGATGCTATATTTATCTTTCAAAAAAATTACAACTCTTTTTCATAAACAACATTTCTCTAGGAGTGACCCTACCAGATCTGGAAACAATGGTCTTATCGGTATATCCGCCAGAAAAGGAATATCTTGGACTTGGTACCTTTTTTCCGGAAAAGGTCTTGAGAATAACCGTTTCCATTTGTTTCCCCATCAGAACAACTGGTTTTCCCACGCAATGGTAGCTGGATTAGCACTTCCTTCCATATAAAGCTGTATCGAGATTGTTCAATGACAGGGGTGGAGACATCACTTACCGAGCCATCACGGTCAAACCGATTCGTGCGGAATCCCTTATTCCCTTATTCCACTTTTATCGCACTATTAACACTGTCGGTGTGATTTCAGCGTTTTTCAAGTTGCTTGCGAAACACTTCAAAAATTCCCTTTTTGCTGCTGTCAAATTTTTCGCTCACAAACAAACCTATTAAACATGCTTCAACCCTTCTAATGAAGACACAGCAAAAAATGACACTATCCTTAATCCTTATCGAAATTAGTAGTCTAAATAAGTACTATTTTGCCTTTGTGAATTAGTAGACCTCAGCATAAGTTATCAAGTGATCTTTCCCTTAGCTCGTTCTGCTGGTGTCAAAAGCTTCACGTCCTTAGCATTGTTCCTCAATTTTGTCTTAACAGCTGCAAATGAGATTTTGTTCAACAAAGTAAACACGTCTTTTTTCTTCAATTTGCCTCGATCTAAAGTTACTGCATGATGAAATCGTATATCTCTGCGCTCTTAAGCCGATTCAGTCTGAACTGACGTTCGCCGTTTAAACCACGGTCATTTGCCTCAGAATTCACTGTTTTCTAATTTAGTAGCTAGACCTTGCGTCTCATTTTCGATCCTTAGTTCTCGAGCGACTTTCAGGTTTTTGAGGTCACCAAACCAAGTCACAGAAGATTACAGTGTATTTTGTTCTGTTTGCCTGGGAAAACAGAAGGTAAATTGGCATTTGCCCTGCTGTGTGTCTTTCTACAATGTAGTTTTAAGCTTTTTTTTTCTTTGCAGTATTCAACCTGAACCGGGGCCCGCTTCGTGAAAGCCGTGGAACTTTTCGGGCGTATTTCGCCATATTTTGCTTTAATTCCCATCGTATCTTGAGACATTTGGAATTAGTTTGCTTTTCCCTATCTTGAAAGCATGTCAAAAGACCAGATTTTCAGAATAAGCGGATCGCAGTTGTAAAATTGCTTTTCGGAACTTTTGAGAAACGGGCTGCAGGGTGGAAGTATTTTTGTCATATAATTTACCAGTGATGTTCAATCTTTTGGACAGAATTGACATCGTTTTAATAACTGATTTTAAGATTGACCTTGTGAACATTTATTTTACATATTGATTTATTTGTGGTTGGTGGTTTGCAACACGCAGCCAAATGTATTTTAGCCTAGATAGCAGATGTCTTATTGCGCTGTACTGAAGTGTCTGGAACTGAAGCTCCGACTACATCATGTTGAAGGAGTGAGATAGTTTTTGTGATGTCTAGTCTTATGTTATCGTGGCAAAAACAATATCTCACTCGTGTCTACTGAAGTGGGTTCGACTTACTAGACTAAACTACCCTCACTCAGTGCATGCGTATAGAACTTGCTTTGCATTTTCCAGCTGATTTGACAACTTGAGAAAGTGTCTACACCGATGATGCTAAGGAACAGTTTCATAACTCGACACACGCTGATCGCCTCAGCGTTCAGCATTGAATTATGAATGCACGCATGCCAGGTTATGCAAGGAGGAAAATTACTCTAACCAGATGCCTTTTGAGTGCTTAGCAAACCACAAAAAAGCGTCCAGGACTAAATGGTGCGAACATGTGGCGTTAAAAATTGGTGTTATCATGTTCAAACAGGGTCCCTTTTCTTGCTTAACCCAAGAACGTATTTTTTTTCTTGTAGTGATTTGGTCAGCTCTCTGATATCTTTGGTACATGCATAAATTTTTTAAAAAGGTTGATGGCAGTGATTTTTATGTCAAGGAGATTATCAATGAACCTTGTTTCTTGCTTTAGGAGAGGGCTCTGCCGTGTCACGTGATCAGAATATCCAGCTGTATTTACTGTTAGCTTTTTTTTCTTCCTTTTTTTTTTTTTTAAATACAGATTTCTAAAAGTAAATAAATTCTAAAAAAATCTGGCGCGTTTCTGGCAATGAGATCTGGCACGTTTCTGGCACATTTCTGGCGCGTTTCTGGCAATGAGATCTGGTACGTTTCTGGCACATTTCTGGCGCGCTTCTGGCGATGAGATCTGGCACGTTTCTGGCTCTAAGTCACGTTTACAGATAAAAACTTTTCGTTTTTGCGTTCTAAAAAATGGTTATATCTTCTTTGCGAGGATTTTTGGAGGATTTCTAATTTACGAGGATCAGTATCTAGTGGCAGAAAAGTAATGAAAACGGTAGATTATATCCTTGTTTGTCCTTGAGATGGTAATTTCGTTTGCGAAAAGGAAATTTATCTCCCAAAGGAAATAAAGGGTTTTATGTTGATGGCCACTTTGCCATTGGGCCGCGCCGACTTTCCCGGCGTTGGCAACGAACTTCAGTCCACAGAATTGTGTAAATGCCGGGGAATTTACCAGTAGACAAGTCGCTACTAGCATCCAGTGTATGAAACATTGAAACTGGCATATAAAGCATTTCCCAGGAAGGTAACGTGAGATCAAAACTGCAGGCACCACTCAGTGATGGATCTCTACACGGCTTTGCACAGTACACATTGTAGTCGATGTGGTAACTAGAATAGAGAAATCGTTCGGTGCGGACCATATACTGAAATCGCCAGAGAGTGCTTTTCTCGTGATGCCTTTCTCGAGTGAAAGACTCACCATGCAGCATATTTCTGCCTCGAAAACCAGTGTTATTAAAAAATGAGAGGACTAGGGAAAAAAATCCTTTTTTTTCGTTGTCAGTTCACGAGCACTTGCCGACATGATAAGATGAGTATTTTCTTTGGCTTGACGTGATCCGCATAAATTTTAATTATAGTGAGTTTCATGTATTCATGATTAATTTGCGACTTCAAAGCTTTTTTGATGCTAAGAGCGTCATGTTTCCTATTTACTTCTTTCCAAGAGTTATCTTTTCGTTATCCGCTAGGTCACGTTCATCTAGTCAAATGTATACTTTGAAAGGATGATACTCATCTTTCTGTGTTGATGAAAGCATAAGCTTCTCTGGTGTTTACTTTCTCCAAGCTCATCAAACTTGGACCGTTTTGATTGGTTTTCTACAGCATGTAATTTTCTAACACTGTTTAGCTGCCGGACACAACTCATTTATGAGCAATCAAAAAACGATGAGTTCAGTATTTTAAGCAAATATACAAGCCACATAATCTGTGAACAGCAGTGTGCTGCCCTCAACCAGGTAAAACGTAACTGAGGTGAAAGGTGTATATACTGCCGTTTGTTTCTACTGCCAAGGGGAGGTACGAGTTATACAGGGGGTTCTTTCAGGGGTGGATCCCGGACGGTCCAAATATTGCTATGTGTACCGGTGTTATTTACTGACCATTTTCCAACCGTTCGGCGTCTTTAAAAATAAGAACGAGTAATATCACGTCTCCAGAATCAGTAGTTCTGAGGCCGAATAGTGTTTTGAGTAGTAAATAATCATGGTACAAGCGAAGTGACCTGCTCCATGCAGTTTTGGCGAGACGTTCTTCAATTTGTAATTTTGGTTTGCGCCCCATTTCATTCTCACACGACAGCGGGCTAATGCGCCTCCAGCCAGTTTAATATGTTCCCTTTTGTTGCTCCGGACAGTGGGACTTAAACAGTTAAACGGCCTCAATTGTCCCGAGCAAGTTAAAGTAAGAGCATAGTAATTACTGACAATAACGCAAATTTATATGCTTGAAATGACTCGATTCAACCTTCTATGTCGCCCTCATCGTTAATTAAACCAGCGCTGAAAGGCAATCGGATTTCTTCATTTTTTCTTCCATTTTTAAGATAGATCATTTTCAATTTCCTGTAGGAGGTGATGCACATGGTTTACAACCGAGAGTTCGCCCAAAGGCTGTTCTTTGCAGTCATTGCCGTGTTGTCCTTTACAGGGAACCTCTTCTTCGTTGTGCTCTTTCTACGCAATAGAACTTTGATGAAACAAGCGTATCATGTGATGGTGCTCAGCTTGGCTTGCACTGATATGCTGACAGGTGAGATCAGAAATTTCTTGAACGTTTGCAAGTTTAGTGTAACGGTAGTATGGGACAGTCAAGTCCCTTAATTGACGGCTCGAAATAGACTAACTCAATGTTGTACCCAATTCAAGTCTCCCGGAGTTAAGATTCGTTGTTTATTGTATTTGCATTATAACTGTGCAGCATTCACATTTAAATGAGTTGAAAATACTTGGAACAAAACGTTTTACTCCCAAAGGATTTGAATTGGGTACAACATTGAGTTAGCCTATTTGGTCTATCGGTTTGAAGTGAGTTTTAAAAAGGTGAGCCCTCACTTCCAAACCGTTCGCCAACGGGTAGCATCAGAAAAGCGTGAGTTGACATGCACAGTGCACTGTGGTATCTGTCTACTTTAAGGGTTGACTTCGATTTTTAATTTGCAGTTGCCTTAAAATCTGAATACATCACCTTCCCTTCCAGTTTTAAGAAATATGCCCCCTTCAGTTTTTATTCATTCTACAAAAAGATTATGACGTAAGTCGTAAACAGTAGGAGTCGAATTAAGTTGGGGAATGGGCTTAGAAATCACTTCCGAAGCAGCAATTCAAAACAGCAGACTAAAAATTGGCAAAGGCCGAAGCATCTCAGCGCTTTTGTGGTACCACCTTGAATCTTTCTCAGGTATTCCCCTGATTAATTATTGTGCAATGGAATGTTAGTACCTTTTTAAAGTCTTAACTAAACCTAAACCGTTTGCCAAAATTCTATTTTATTTCAGGCATCTTTCTTGTTCTCACGCCAGTTTATATTATCGGCGAGCAGCCAGCACTTGCCAGGAAGAACATTGTAAACACTGCCTTTTGCTACATAATAGCTAACCAATATCTCATTTTCACCCTTGGAATTGTCTCCTTGTACACCGTTACTCTACTTGCATTCGAACGGTGGTTTGCTGTGTTTCGTCCCTTACGATACAAGACAACTTTTGGACCTGAAAATGTGCGGAGATATATCATGACTGTCTGGCTGAGCTCCTTTGCCGTCAACAGCACTCATATCATGGAAACCAAGTTCCTTTCTCAAGGCCAGAATAGGACACAGGGCTGCGTCTTCAAGCAAATAGCTGGCAACGAAGCTAGAGTTGCGATAGGAATTTTAGAGATTTGTATCAAATTGATCATACCTTTAATGGTATTGTTAATTACTTTTACCCACCTTTATAATTTTTTGAAAGATTCACCTGAAGGTACGACTTCTCGTCAGAGTCACGCCGCTGTCACCCGCGTGACATACATGGCCGCCGTGACATCATTAGTGATGGTGCTGTGTTGGTTTCCCAACCAACTGTTCTATTTTCTTTTCAAACTCAACGTTGTCCATCTGAACACCGTATGGCATCGATCTACTGTTATTTGTTGTATGTTTAACTCCTGCTTGAATCCCTGTATATTCCTCTTTAGTAACAAGCTCTACAGGCAGAAAGCAAAAGAACTGCTTTCATGTTGTAGCAGGCTGCTGAAAAAAGACGATATCTCATTGGCTGATTTGAGGCCAGTTCCTCGTCAAGCAGCAGTTATTGTCGAACATTTTCGGGCTCACTCTCATGGGACGGAATTTACCACGTGCAACAGATTACAGAGGCAATGACAATGAGCTGATCAACCCGGCCCTGGTCGTGTCGTGGGTGATTCGTTTACTTTCGGTACTTTCAGTAGCCTTAATGTGATTGTTGCGTTACTACCAAATGAGTCTTTGAACCTCAGTTTACTTCACTTGTGGGTAAAGTCCCAAATGTTGCAACATAAGCCTCAATTTAATGCGATTATAGGCTACACACGCACACAAACACATGCATACGTCATTTCATAAGGAAGCGTTCCCGCGTAGACTCGGCGCTCTGAAAAAAGAGCTAGAGGCTGAAGGGAAGTCGAAAAAGGTCTATTGAGATTATACCGTAGAGTTTACTATGAACGTAAAATACCTATCGAGAGAAATATTCATATCCTCGTTGAAAGTAAACAAATAATTTCACGTGCACCGGCGTCTTGATATGTTGACATTCTATGTTGCTGGGGCTCAAACTCATGAGTTGCGACTTGAAGGGCCTGTACAGTGGTCCGGCCTTACCTCAAACCAACAGAGGATGACGTAAGGAAACATATCCCCAAGCCCCTGATAATTATTTTCAATATATCTTTGAATTTCGCGCCAAACGTGGAAGCAAATTTTAATCCCAGCCCCATGTCTTCGCGGTTCAAGTTTCACAGGACGGACCAATCGGAATACGTTCTTTAAATAACTAGTCTCAAAACCTCGTACTAAAAAGCTCTTTACAGTGAATTATCCCTGAGCTCTAGTAATATTCATCCTCCTCTCCTGTTTTCCGATAGGTCGCAATCGTCCAGTAAGCTTTAGAACACACGTAACTTGCATTTCCTCGTCGGATGAACTCTCATGCAAGAGATGATAGAGCTGCATTTGTCTGCAAGTAGTTATTTTATTACTACCAAAAAGGAATACAAATCATGCCCTCTAACTACAAGCGTTCCACAGGGCTAATAAAACAAATGCTATTCCCCCCCCCCCTCCGAAAACTCACTTGTTTATTCCTACTTTTAATACTGCAGCACAACAAAAGCCAGAAAAGGCAATGGTTTGCGGTCGTTGATTTCATCACGCACTGTAACCCACAATTTGAGCAGATGCCTTAACGCCTCCGGTTACACCTGAACCACTCAGAGAGACATTCACAACCCTCTGGCCATAGCTTGCAACAGGAAGTGGAATATTTTCTGAATTGTATGACCACGCGCTCTGTTCATAAAAGCGGCAATAGACCTTCCTCTGGATCAGGCCGTTGGGAATGGTGGTGCTTACTGTCAGCTCAGCGTCTTCGTCTCTTCCAGCAATATAACCCGTTGCAATTTTGGCGTAGATGATGACTTGAAAGGCCTGGTAAGGAATTCCTTCGCTTGTTAAATCAATGACTAAATTCTGCCCAGGTTTGATGCTGTATTCTTTGCCTTGGAAAGGGTAGGTCGAATTCAACTGCAGACAAATTGAGCGGGTTAGACGGGTGAAACATCATGAATATATTTAGGGTTCCCACAGAAGCCAAGCTCACGTTTGGAGAAAGAGAGGACGTCATTACTATACATTACAATGAAGAGCAGTGATACCGGAAGAAAATCCAAAGTTCGTGCGGTGTTCTATGGAACACCAGAAAAGTCTTGTAATACTTATTTTCATTCCCCATTACGTTCGGTGTTTTTTTAAAATTACACTTGGTGCTTTTTTCCTTATATATGCTACTTTTTTTTTTCGTATTCGACATAGCTCCTTTGATTAGAAACGTTTTTGTGTGGGAATGAAAGTTGACTCTCAAATTTTCTTGAAACTCTTCCCTGATTGTTCACTAGGTGTAAGTATTGATGAAAGCAACGATTTATTATCTGTTTTATGGCACGGGCATTCGTCCTGCAAAAAGAAACAACTGCAAATATTCCTCCTAGTGGGTGATCTCGAGGACACAATTTTGTGTCCACGAGTGACGGCTACAAATGCTTTCGTCCCTATAATTTTTTTCCGGACATATTTTTTGCTTTAAAGCTTTTTACCGACAAATTAAGATGATGAATAGATTGGAATAAAATGAAATGTAAAAACGACAGATCACTAAGCTCGTTCAGGAGAAATGACTGTTTGTCATGTCAAGCTTAGTTTCGATTAAAAAAGAGTCCCTCCAAGTTTCTCCCCGAGCGCTATTGGCTCAAGAAATTATGTGCAATAAGGATGCACATTGCAATACTAAGGAATCACTTCAAGTGAAATTCCGAGAATTATAGACTCTGCAAACTGATGAGCCAGGTCCGACATTAGTACCGAAAAGTCCAACTCTAAATAGTTGATTTTATGCATGCAGATCGTTACTCTTAATAAAATCTCAATAGTGCGTATGGTCTCAAAAAAGCCAGCAAAAAACCCAACAATAGTGAAGTAATGTATTTTTGCTCTGGTGAGTAGGGCATCCTCGGAACAATCCCCGAGTGCTCCTAACAAACTAGGAGTAGAATCTATGACCTCCGCCGGATGCTTTACCACTGAGCTACAGTTCAGAGATACTCCAAATTCGAATCCTTCTTGGGCACACTTTTGCTTCTGGAAAATCATGGTTATTGGGTCCTGAAAACGTCATTAAAGTTTTGAGAAAGGTGTACGCCAGTCGTTAAAATGACAGCCAACAGTCGTACAAACGTAACGAGGAAACGAAACGTGGGCCAGGTACAATCAACATCACTTACCAAAGACATTTTGCCGGATGAAGTAAGATCTCCAAACTTGAGTTCAATATCCACGACCAAAGCTAAAAATGCAATGCATATAGACAAACAGTTAAAACGGAAGGCCTCCAAGGTTGAAATCATTCAGACTACATTTACACGGTACTGAAAAGTTTGCTTTCAACTTTGATGAGTATGGTAATCGAATACAATACCAAAAATTTTTATTGCCATAATGATTTTCGCATTTTTTGTAGCTCGATCAAGATGCTGTTTGCCGATGGTTTAAGATGGCCGTTTTGACCCCGGCATGTTTACTGGTCCGGAGATTAGAAAATCTATAAGGAAAACTGCAGAGTTGCCATTAAAACATGATGTGATGTTACATCTCGGTAAGAAAACTGGTCATATTGTCAATGAAGAGGGTAAATTCCTGCTAGCAAATACTCGGCCTCATTGCCTAAAATAGTCAACAAGGTAAATAACAAATGAGAAGAGGTGATCCCCTTGAGTTACCTCCACGACAGATATCGAATAGATTGGTACATGAGTGTAAAAGACCCTGATCCACTGCACGAATTTTGTTTAGGTTTTTACAGGCGAGTAAAGAATGATTTGAGGAACGGAATAATTTCTCAATGTCAGTTGCTAGGAACACAGTCACCTGAAGTATCTCATGAACATATTCAATCGCACGAACACCGTAAAGTCAACTCTCACCTTCTTGCAGTCGCGTCTGACGCAGTTCTTTGTTTAATATCGACAATAACCAGTGAAATGGGTCTCCGATTGTTAAGAAATCATTTTTCTGCCAGTCTTTGTTCTTCAATAAGGTAATCAAAACACGAAAGGGGTGCCTGTTTGTAAGTGACATTTAAGGCATAAACAAGGCATTTTTCCATCAGATAGCACAAGGCTAGATTAAACTCCACAGTAAATCAAACAAATTCTGGTGATTTGTTTTTCGCAAAGGATTTTACTGCTCATGATATTCAAATCGTCTGTTTACAAATTTCAAATCATTTACATTTTTTCGCCTCAGTAACTTGAGACAATGATAATCCGTCTGTCAGGTCATAACACGGTGTATCAGCGTCTGACCAAAAAAAATTAAATCCGTCCACACAGTAGTGTAGATAAGAGAGGGAAAGTTTGAAACTTTTCTCTGTACCATAAATAACTTAACAGAAACAAAGCTTTTGAATCCCTCCGTGCATACCTTCGTCTTGCAAATAGCTTCCTTTTCCTTTTTGTTCACCATCAATATTCTCTACAGCTCTCGGTGTCTACGTTCTTTTATTTGTTTAGGTATTTTGCCCGTGAAGACAGCAGGCCCACACCAGTCAATTTTGTCAAATCGACGCAAACTTTACTGCAAAGTGCATGTGTTACTACTACTCCTGACTCCCGATAGGAGTTTGACCGTAAAGGTGCTGTGGATTTTAATCTTAAGATGTGGATCGTTGGACTTCCTAGTCGAGCACAAAACCCGGAAGCGAATTTCGTCGCGAATTTTATCAATCTAAATAATTTTTTTTTCGATGGAAAATCCGATGATCCCGATCAGTTAGGTCTAAATCCATATTTCCAAAAAGAAAGCACCTTTAAATACACCATAGCTTTGGCAGATGTGTTGTCAATCCCTGAAAGGCATTTTTCAATTCAACGGCAGCTCCGCGAAGTGCATTTCCCAAAGAAGCCTTAATTCTTTCTTAGGCTTTATAATCCTTATAAGGGGCTCACTTCTCCCCAATTCACAGCACCAGTAGGGGCTTAATAATTCGCTCAAGGCTCTTTCCTTTGAGCAGATTCAGGTAGTCATCATAGCGTACCGATATTGTTTCTGGCGCTGACAGCATTGATCGAACACTTCATGATAAAGGCACCTATAGAACTTTACTTGGCCAGATTGACCCGTACTTCTACCATATCGAGAAACCAACTTTAAAGAAATTCACCATAAAGGTTACAAAAGCAAAAGTTCACTCACCAAATTCCAGGTGCAGTTTCTCACTGTGTTTTCACTGTGGAATTCTCGCTTTTGGCAAAGCACATGGTCGAAGGAACGAAGATTCGTCGTTATCATTTCGTCCTTGATTTCAATTGGTCCCGACTCTTCCTCGCATTTTCTTCTTAATTCTAATTGGTCGAATATCCCTTCCGTCCTCCTGTTATTCCGAACTCGTCACGACTGTATATCGACGCGATTAACTAATCATAGACAAAAGTGGGCGCAAAGCTGCGTGACAAGTTGCAAGAAAAATTGCCTCGTGTAACATAGCCTTTAGTGTCCATTGTTCCAGTGTTGTATGTTTGTTTGGGTCCATAGTTTTTTTTAAGCCAATATCGAGAGAGCCGTTGTAATAGCTGCGAGCGTTTGCTTTAACGAAGACGAGAGGGGTGGTGTTCGGACTAAAAAAAATTAAAAAAATAATAATAGAAATGAGTTCCCGATACAGTTCAATCACTATGCTTCTTTTTCGTATTTCGTGTCTCTCTCTTCTCTCTGTTAAGTACGATCTCTGTTGCCGTTGTTCAAAAGTGAAATCGAATGGGTAACGTCTTTATCATGCATCTCTCCTGATCACAATCTCTATTGGCATTGCACTGAAATAAAATGTGATAACTTCTTTTTCACTTCAAGAATTGCACCAGTAACTTTTTAACCAAGGAAATCTATAATTCTCCGTCCATCTGCTGTGTTTGGAAAGCGTAGTAGCATTGCATAAATTCTAAAACATTTGGGTTGAACAGTTCATTTGCGCACTGGGCAAGGCAAAAACCAAGAAACATTTCAGAATCATTGGCTGCCTTCGAAGAAATCTTAAAGACAAATCAATAGTGCAGCGAAGGCAAGATAAACTCGCAGTTTCTCTGGAACCTGTTGTGAAATGAGCTTTTAGCTGATTAACTTGTTGATGATGTCTTGGTGCAAATTTAGCAATCGATATTTTGCAAAGAGGAAAAGTACAGGTTACTTTTTGATCTTTCGAAACTAAAAACACGAAATCAAAAAAATGTTCGTATTTCTGTTGCCGTCAAGTCCTGAGCAAGTTTTTCGGCGGTCGCGATAGCGATAATATGGAAACCATGCATAAATAACAGCGATGTACCGCATAATCAGATTAATCTGTTTTAGAGCGGTTTTCAAATGACTGTCGGAAGTAATTACGCGATTGCGATTGCTACGCTTTGTGATTGGCTTAAAAATGTCGCGCCAGTTTTTCAACCAATGAGAAGGAAAATCCAAATCTATCGCGAGTTGCACGCGCTAGTTTTCCCGCGCTTTGAGCAAGTTATATGGAATTGCTATAAATTTTGATTGGCTCATTACCTGCTGTGATAGGTCGGAGAAATTACTTTGGTATTGGTTTTACGACACTCAATTGAAAACCGCTCTAACGTCGTATTTTCTATAAAGGTTTTCGTTGTGCCACATAACAAATCGCTTGATGACTGGTCCCGAGCGAAACAGCCAATATTGTTTCAGCCCTCGAATCTCAATGCTTCCTTCAGCCTCGCTGACGGAAACATGAGATTCTCAGGAACAGTCGAGTCAGTGTTTTAATATGTAATCAAAAAATCTTGGCCTGTTTTAAAGTTGTCAAACATACACTAAAAATGCTCCCACAATTACAAAAAACGCGACAGGTTACAAAGAGACGCCGATCAAATCAGGCTTTTTGGATGAAATTATTCAATTCAGGAACGATGATGACACTGCAAAGAATGCGCAAACATAACGTTGACGCTGAGTGCATGAGTAATGCAGGAAATGATATTAGAATCATAATAATTTAAGAATTTACATTGCGCAGTTTTCATGACGAGATCAACTGCGCATTACAACAATACATAGAATAAAAATAACTAAATGATAAATAAGAACTACATCATGTGTTGTGTAAAATACTAAAAAACCTAACTAAGAATAAAAAGCCTTACTAAAAGGTACGTCTTTAAAAGTCTTGCTAAAAGTAAGTAAAAAATTGCATAGTCGTGTAAGTAAACCTAACTAAGAATGAAAAGCCTTACTAAAAAGATGCGTCTTTAAAAATTCTTTAAAAGTGTCAACAGATTTGGCCATTCTAATTTCCGGAGGTAAATCGTTCCAGAGTTTAGGCGCCGAAGCAACGAAAGCACGGTCGCCCAGGTTTGTTAAAGTTTTGAAATTCGGATGAGATAACAGCATTCCGTTGTTAGATCGCAGGCTATATCTAGAGTTTAAAGGCTTAATTTTAACAAGATCATTGATATAGGACGGTGCTAATTCATGAATGGCTTTGAAAGTTAAAAGTAAAATCTTAAAATTAATACGAAATGAGACCCGGAGCCGATGCAGCTGATGGAGTACTTGGGTAATAAATTTGCCCTGCATAACGACATGTCTGGCGGCTGCATTATCATCAGGCAAATATGGAAAGCGGAAGAGCCTTAGGGCTTACTTTTTTGTGGAATTTCAAATACCACTAATAGTTTTCAAAGGGACTATCGCCAATTAACGTCAAATTTGATCATTGTAGAATTGTTAAACCAAGGTTGGGGGGAGGGGTGGATGAATGGTGGAAGGATAAGGATGGGGGTGGGGTGTGGAAGATATTATTTATCGCAATTCCATTATGGTTTATTTTAAGGGCTAAGTGAAGCCCTGGCAAATTGAAGATCACATAGGCTTTCCTTTAGGGTTCAAATCATATTTTCCTGCGCTCATCTCCTTTGGTAGATCCTCTTCTTCCCCTTCGCAGCAGAAGATAAATATAGAACCGTGTGAACCTTTGAGGAAATGACCAATTGGATATAGAAGTAGGATAGCAAACCGTGAGCAAAACGCTAATCGCGCTAACAAAGACCGCCTTGGTTTCCCTTGAGTGTTTCAGTTTCCCACGCGAACCCCATATGGGTAGTTCCTTCTATTCCCCGGCAACCCCTCCCACGGGTATAAATATAGAACCTTTTGAACATTTAAGGCAATGACTGATGGGGTATATTGACAAACACTGGGACTAAGTAAAGCACATATCGCTCATCTCATCATATCGATGACATATGCAAAAGGCTGTCATATCGTTATCACAGCGGAAGATCACGAAATTCCCAAATATATGTCATTGGAAGCGATCTGAGTCGCGGAAAAGACCTACAATGGCTATGGGTCTACGGATTGTATTCGGCTTCATTGGTTCATTTGCCATCATCAACAATGGCTTGTTGCTGGTCGTTATTTTTAAGAACAAGGGTTTGTTAAGGATGCCGTATAACACATTGGTTTTAAGTTTGGCCATCACGGATTTAATTACAGGTTTGTATTGAGAATTGAGTTCCATTTTTCATTCTTAGCCCTAGAATCAACCTTCCCAGAGCATATTATTTTTACAACGGTCTAAGCGGCCCAATAGAATCATTGTAATAACACCCTGACGAAACTGAAAGGATTATGGACATCGGATTGTCTCACACCTGCCCTACAAGAAAAATCTAGAATGACACCAATGCACTGACGATGAAAAGAGTTGTTTTGTTAGGAAAAGGGGCCTGGTAAAATAAGATGACATCAACTCGAAGGTTTTGATGCAAGGTCTAGTTATGGTCTCCGGACGAAGAACAAAAATCCGTAAAGTTTAAATACAGTCATCTTCTCTTTCTATAGTACATATCTTGTTCCTCTGTATATTACATGTGCACATTTATGGTAGCGAAGTGGAGATTAAGGGAAGCAAATGACTTTTTGGGCAAAACAGTCTTGATTAAGTCTTGTTACTGAAATGGGGATATGTAGCACCGCGACAATTTAAAAATTCCTCATAGCTCTTATAAAAAATTTCACTTATTTGTACCGAAGCCTCCTTCGATTTTTCACAAGTCGAATGTTTCCAAAGAAGTGAACTAGTCGAATATCTTTGCGGGAGGCCTTAATGACAGAGGACTAAATTAGTCGACCGTGCAGTCGTGTTAAATAACAGAAAGAGAAAACAGCAGGTATTTAGAAGCAGAGATACAATGGTCCAGTTCCCGGAATTTTCTTCTCACCAAGAGTGACGCATATCTAATTAAGCCGAATACGAGAAACGATGAATCGGAACACAACAAACGAAAAAACGGTGTGGGCGAAGCAGCATCTTTAACTGAACGTGACGAAGTGTTGTTGCGACTTTCCCTTTTTATGTGTTCAACTCAATTCATTATTTCAGTGCTTGACATCCTACCATGTTCCAACGCCTTTAGTAATTGCTAACGAGCTCATTAAAATTCAGTCGTTTCTTATTTACAAATATTTACTG
The DNA here is from genome assembly GCA_014634185.1 of Astreopora myriophthalma. Lineage (NCBI taxonomy): Eukaryota > Metazoa > Cnidaria > Anthozoa > Scleractinia > Acroporidae > Astreopora > Astreopora myriophthalma. Next base: position 54,318 of record BLFK01000783.1, on the reverse strand, counting down.
GAACTCTTAACCGCTGTTTCGTATTCTTTTTATGTAGAAAGAAAAGAATGCTACCAAAACAAAACCAGTAGCCAAATATCAGCAACCACGAACGATTTTACGTTTGTTGACTTGTACGTCGATCTTTTCCTCCTTCCAATAGAGAATCTGACAAAAAAAGACGCGTCTAAATCAATTAGGGCTTATTTTGCATAAGTGTCCGTAAGTAATGTTTTGTCAGCTGTATATGCATTATGGCTTTTCGCAGCTAGCACGGCAAACAGTTTGGAACACAAAGACCAAGTTATAAATCACTATGTAGTGCGGAAAATGCTAAAACACTTGTTTCTAACGTGAATCGTTGGCCTCGGAATTGAGACAAAGGATTGCTTTCTTGCAGTCGATGGAAAAATGAAACTGGTAACCCCAACAAACGCTAGAATACTACAAGCAAATACAAGCAATAATTCCTCGCGAATCGAGGGCCGAAGGCCCTCGCGTAGCGAGGTTAATAAATTTGTCGGGCCGAAGGCCCGCGCTCGGGAGCTAAGCCGCGCGAATTCGAGCGGAAAAAATATATATCGCTGAAGGTGTCCGTGCTGTTGCCTGGCAACAGTGCGCAAACAAAGTATGAATGACGTCAGACAAAGGGAAGCTTGCTAGGCAGCAACCGCTGCCTCACAATGGCGCACTCATGTTTATTCATTGAGGCTGAAGGTGTAATTTCATCGAGGAGTGAAAATTGTTTAGTATCGGTCAAACACGACCAAATTCTCATGCAAATGAACCACAGGAGCACGCACAAGGGACAAGAAATATTCGCCGAAGGAGATTAAACAACGAAACTCCTGAAGAACGTGAAAGGCGACTTCAGATTCAGCGCGAGCAGCGAAGAAGAAGGAGACATCTGGCCCCAGTTGTTCAAACGGTGCATAGCGCTATCCGCTGGATAACTCAATTGGATTTGCTAGCGCTTATCCGGTGGATAGCGTTATCCACCTTTCGAACAACTGGGGCCAGGGAAACACAGAGCAAAGACAACATCGCTTGGCTCAGCAAAGACAGCACATTCTGTCACTCCAAATTAACTGCGCACCCAGCCCTAGCTTCGCGAGGTTTTGCGAGTCACGTATTTCTAGTATTAATGTTGACCTCTAAGGTATCAACAATCCTGCAAATTTTATTGCGTTTTTTTTAAGGATCTTGGTTTCCGAACAGAGCCTTCTTTAAATATTAACACTGACTGAGCAGTCTTTAAGTAAACAGTTAACACCAATCTAACTTTGAATTTGAATTTAAAATTATCGTGCCACTAAATAATTAATTTAGGTGCCCAGGTCTTATTGGTGTAAACTTCGGTTTTGTAGTAAAATGTTGTATGTTTCATACATACATATACATACACACATTTATTTGATAAAGCAGGTAATAAAGAAGTCAACTATATAGCTGATGTGGACCTGCTATCTACCTAAGACAATTCATAGTACAACAATTAAATGAAAATAAATAGAAGGAAAAATATGAACAATGAAATAGATTTAAAATATCTAAATTACATGAATTTTAGAACTAAAAATTCAAAAATACCTAAAGTTTGAGTCTTTATTATATGTTACAGAGCACTCTTTTCTAAAAGTGATGTCATTTATTACATTTTTAATCGATTTAACTTTCCTTTTAAAGATCTCCAGGTTGTCATGTTGTTTAGTGACATCCGGTAGCGTGTTCGAAGCGACTGCTGCTCTATGTGTAAATGAAGTACGTCCCAGTTCGGTCCTTGGTCTAGATACATCAATATTTAGAGATTTTCTAAGAGTATAATTGGAAGAGGTCTTAACAACTAATCTATTTCTTTCATCTAAATCTAAATTATAAAATGCTT
>BLFK01000783.1:10308-38116 GCA_014634185.1 Astreopora myriophthalma | reverse complement strand
TTGTTAAGGATGCCGTATAACACATTGGTTTTAAGTTTGGCCATCACGGATTTAATTACAGGTTTGTATTGAGCATTGAGTTCAATTTTTCATTCTTAGCCTTAGAATCAACCTTTCCCAGAGCATATTATTTTTACAACGGTCTAAGCGGCCTAACAGAATCATTGTAATAACACCCTGACGAAACTGAAAGGATTATGGACATCGGATTGTCTCACACCTGCCCTACAAGAAAAATCTAGAATGACACCAATGCACTGACGATGAAAAGAGTTGTTTTGTCAGGAAAAGGGGCCTGGTAAAATAAGATGACCTCAACTCGAAGGTTTTGATTCAAGGTGAAGTTGTGGTCTCCGGACGAAGAACAAAAATCCGGAAAGTTTAAATAGAGTTTTGCTTAAAAACTGAAGGCATCTTCTCTTTCTATAGTACACATATTGTTCCTCTGTAAATTACATGTGCAGCGAAGTGGAGATTAAGGGAAGCAAATAATTTTTTGGGCAAAACAGTCTTGATTAAGTCTTGTTACTGAAATGGGGATATGTAGCACCGCGACAATTTAAAAATTCCTCATAGCTCTTATAAAAAATTTCACTTATTTGTACCTTATTTGTACTGATTTTTCACAAGTCGAATGTTTCCAAAGAAGTGAAATGGTCGTATATCTTTGCGGGAGGCCTTAATGACAGAGGACTAAATTAGTCGACCTTCCAGTCGTATTAAATAAAAGAAAGCGGAGAAAACAGCAGGTATTTAGGAGCAGAGATACAATGGTCCAGTTCCCTGAATTTTCTTCTCACCAAGAGTGACGCATATCTAATTAAGCCGAATACGAGAAACGATGAATCGGAACACAACAAACGAAAAAACGGTGTGGGGGAAGTAGCATCTTTAACTGAACGTGACAAAAGTATTGTTGAAACTTTCCCATTTTATGTGTTCAACTCAATTCCTTATTTCAGTGCTTGACATCCTACCATCTTCCAACGCCTTCAGTAATTGATAACGAGGTCATTAAAATTCAGGCCCCAAGTGCAGTGGTTTCTTATTTACAAATATTTACTGGAACTCTTAACCGCTGTTTCGTATTCTTTTTATGTAGAAAGAAAAAGAATGCTACCAAAAGAAAGCCAGTAGCCAAATATCAGCAACCATGAACGATTTTACGTTTGTTGACTTATACGTCGATCTTTTCCTTTTAGTTCCAATAGAGAATCTGACAAAAAAAGACATGTAAATCAATTAGGGCTTATTTTTCATAAATGTCCGTAATTAATGTTTTGTCAGCTGTAGGCATTACAGCTTTTCGCAGCTAGCAGGGCAAACAGTTTGGAACACTGCCCTTTTCAATTAAGACCAAGTTATAAATCACTATGTAGTGCGGAAAATGCTAAAACACTTGTTTTTGACGTGACTCATTGGCCTCGGAATTGAGACAAAGGATTGCTTTCTTACAGTTGACGGAAAAATGAAACTCGTAACCCCAACAAACGCTACAATACTATAAGCAAATACAAGCAATGATATTAATGTTGACCTCTAAGGTGTCAACAATCCCCCAATTCTATTCCGCTTTTATTTAAGGATCTTGGTTTCCGAACAGAGCGATCTTTAAATATTAACACTGACTAAGAAGTCTTTAAGTAAACAGTTGGCACCAATCTAAATTTGAATTTGAATTTAAAATTATCGTGCCACTAAATAATTAATTTAGCTGTCCAGGTCTCATTCGTGCAAACTTCAGTTTTGTAGTAAAATGTTGTAAATTTCCAACGTACATATACATACATTTATTTGATAAAGCAGGTTAATAAAGAACTCAACTATATAGCTGATGTGGACCTGCTATCTACCTAAAACAATTCATAGTACAACAATTAAATGAGAATAAATAGAAGAAAAACTATGAACAATGAAATGGATTAAAAATATCTGAATTACATGAATTGTAGAACTAAAAATTCAAAAATACCTAAAATTGGAGTCTTTGTTTTACGTTACAGAGCACTCTTTACCAAAAGTGATGTCATTTATTACATTTTTAATCGATTTAATTTTCCTTTTAAAAATCTTCAGTCGTCATGTTGTTTAGTGACATCCGGTAGCGTGTTCGAAGCGACTGCTGCTCTATGTGTAAATCAGTGATGTACGTGCCAGTTCCGTCCTTGGTCTAGATACATCAATATTTAGAGATTTTCTAAGAGTATAATTGGAAGAGGTCTTAACAACTAATGTATTTATTTCGTCTAAATCTAAATTATAAAAAGCTTTATGAGCAATAGAATGTGGAGACAATAGAAACACTTTAGGGGCATCCGCTTAGGATTTAAGAGTACAATTTCACCTTCCATGTCTCTTGGCAACTTATATATATGTCTGGCAGCTCTTAGATGTATCTGTTCAAGGTCTTTCAATAAGAAATTATAAATTATTCGTCACAGAAATTACTCGTTTCCTCGGCATAATTGTCGTTTTTAGCGCAAAGTCCGAAGGACTGATGCGCTTTTGTAGTCAGTAGGGACCGTAAGACTTCAAGTAAGAACAGCAGTGTGTCCCGGTGCACGGATGTGACCATGTTTAACTGTGCATGTTAAGGACACAATCTTGATTCCTGTTTAAAAGGCTGTTAACTTGTAAATGTGTTGACTCCGTCCATGGGTGGGTCAGGCCGTATTTTGATATCTGACACGGAAGGAAGTTTGTACACAATGAGTGAGGAAAAGACAAGCAAAAAGCATCGACTGGAGGGCTAGGCTATGAAATTGAGAAAGAAAAGACCCAAACAAAAGGCCAGCACGCCCACTTGAGTTGTTCTCTTCTTCCCGTTGCCGATCGAGGGGAGGGAGACACCAAACGTAGCGAAGCTTTGATATTTAAACCCGCTCATTGTTTAAAACAACTTTGCGCTGTCCGTTCGGAACCGCTCGTTGTAAGCCGCTATATTTTGAGTAAGTTAGGTTGATTAAACAAAAGTCAGCGATTAGTTTTTTTCTATTGAAGTCAGTGCACAAAGGAAAGATCGTAATATAATATTTTCTGACTCGCCTTTTTTCGCAACTGCACCGTGTTACCTAAATCTGCTTTATATCTCAGTGAACCTTTCGTCCCTGTAAACAGCCCTTTATACCATGGCTTGTATCAAGAATCTTATATTCAAATGTTTGCATAGTTTGGCCCGAGTTGATGGTTCCTTTAAATATCAACAGGAATTGGTATTCTCATCACACCTGTGTATGTGATTGGACAACAGTCAATCCCGGTCCCACGTGGCGGGTTTGGTCACGTGCTTTGCCGTGTGATATTCTCCCAATATCTGGTGTTTACCCTGGGCATAGTATCTGTGTATACCGTCGCATGCATGGCAATTGACCGTTGGCTTGCTGTAGCTCGGGCAACCAAGTACAAGACAATTCTGACAAAGCCTCGCGTAAAGATCTGTGTGCTGTGCGTTTGGGCAATCTCAGTGCTTCTCAACACACCGCATCTGTTTGAAATGAAAGCAGCCGCTGGCCCAGATAACAAAGTCCAGTGTATGTGGATTGTACTCACTGAGGGAACGACCAGGATGATTGTGGCAGTAGCTGAATTCTTAGGCAAGTTTTTTCTCCCGCTTCTTACGGCTTCGGTTACAATGGTTAGTCTCCACAGCCGCGTTAAGGCCTCCCCAGCCCTGTTTCAGTCAAACAGAGGCAGGGCTGGTCTGCGTTTACTGCGTATGTGCATGCTAACAACGGTGATCCTTGGTGTGTGTTGGTTTCCAAATCAGTTGTATTATTTGCTGTTCAAATACGATCTGACTCAGCTTGACACCCCCATGCACCATTTCACGGTCGTTCTGTGTATGTTCAACTCCTCTATCAACCCGATCATTTACTGCATCAGCAACAAAACCTATCGAAGGTACTTCAAGTTTTTGCTGTGTCCGGGCTACAGGGAAAGGGTCATAGCTACGGAGCTTACTGCAAGTGAAGCAATGAGTACGACTTACGACAGAATTGCCAAAGCTCATGCAGAGCCTCGTGTAAGTGTTACGAACGCGACACAAGTTCAAGCAGTGGAAATCACAGCGACAAACAATCAATAAGGTTGGGTAAATCACACTAAGAAGGGAACAGAATCCCGCTCTCGTTTGGCTATTACCTCTTAGTGCGCTGACAGCGACTTTCATCGTTGGTTGCGAGCGAATTTTGAATTTTGAAGACCAAAAGCACCCACAATAAACTATTCAGTGAATCGTACCCTGACAGCTATATATGTTGGCTCAAGGGTCCCACTCAACTGTCTATTTACGCAATTCATTACCCTCGTCCGGCTGTGAATCACATCTTGATCTAGCGTTACTGGCCCTTAGGGAGCCCCGCGATATTGCACATCAAGTGATTAATCAGCGATGTTACCAGTATGGTTGTCCTGATAGTGTAATGGTCATCACCCCTAACCAGTGGTCAGGGGGACGACTATTAAATGATCGATGCTGAAGAATTAATATCTAGTCATCAGTAGGATGCGGCATGAGACGTGTGCAATTCCATATTATATAATAAATTCAGTTTTACGCGTGGTTTGATTGGTTCTCACCTATGATCTATTAGAGAACAGACTCTTAGATGACGACATCGTTTTGTCTCTTTATTACATAAAACAAATAGATTCCACGTTGCTGTACATTTGTTCAGTAATAGATCACAGAAGACATCATAATGTGGTAATAACATCAGTGACACACTCGGCTATCGCCTCCTATGCCACTTTTTGTTCTTACCACATTTTGATCTTATATGTGAGATATGTACATGTGATTCCGCTCGACACAAGCCTGTGAGCTACACGCTTGGGCTTGGCGTTGAGGTGATTTGTCACATCCCTCGGTGTGGTCGATAACCTTCAAGTATAATCATAACCATTTTTTCAGAACATTTTATTTGCCGCCGCACCGCCCACTTATATATATCTGCCAACAATTTTATTCATAAATCGGGGCCAGCGAAAGAACCTTTATTCTGTTTTCATCCAGGAGAAAATAAATTGTTTCATTTCAAATTCACAACCAAGTATTTTTATTGAAATTTGTATGCTGATAACAGAACTTCAAAATTCGGTCGTACTGCTATGGAACAGGTTGTCCTGTTCGCTCAAACTCTTTTTTGAATTCTTCCCACTGCTCAGCTGTCATCAAAATATCACCTTCAAACGCATCAACTCCATTTCCTTGGGAACAATAACAACATTGGGTATCATCATTGAAAAGCAACATTAATTATAACTGCGCAGTGCACAAAAACGAAATGATCAATTTATCAATAATGACGCGGGCATATTCGCGAAGAATTAGGATTTCTCCTAAAGAGAAATCGCTCGTTACTCGCGGCTACTTTCCGATTACCTTCCGATTACTCTCCGATTACTTTCCGATTACTTTCCGATTACTTTCCGATTACTTTCCGATTACTTTCCGATTACTTTCCGTTCGGATGCTCTACCACTGAGCTACAGGAGACTTGTGGGAACACACGTTCGGGTAAGAAACACCCTGAATAAAGCTAGGGGTGAAATGCCAGATCGTGGCATTCTCGCAATTGTGGTAACTGAGATGGGGATAAATGCTTTATGGCGAAAGCAAAATAACCAAATTTGAGCCCGATTCTCAAATGGCAATGTAGTCAATCTGATATCACACTTACTTTGGTTGACTTCATTTTCAGTCAGCTGCTCGTTATCTTCCTGCTCTCCTTCTGTCAATGGAAGTCCATCATCATGTTGATCATCTTTAAGAGAAATGAGTGATGTGTTTTGCGTAAAAGGACAGATATTGGCGACCTTTAGATTGGAGTTCGAGTACGACTACGAGTTCGAGTTCTTCGTTCTGAGCACGCGCACTTGGAAAAATTTCGACCTCGAAACCTAATGCGCGTGCTCAGTAAGAAAAACTCGTACTCGTAGTTGCACTCATGTTCCAATCTAAAGGTCGCTATTTCCAGAAATCCAACACAATGAGATGCACGCAATTTATAATAAATGTCACGAAGTGTCCCCCTAACCTTACTGCTGTACTTAAATAAACGAGGCTAAGGGCTAATTCCTAAGTTAACAGTAACGATATTTTGAAAAAATGATCTTTAACATTGGGTTCAATAGATTATGTAATCATTCAAGATTGAGTCTTGTGATTTAAAGGCTTTTTCTTTCCTTAACAAACAGAATGCTCTTTCCCTGCATACACATATCCATCGTATATTTAGTTCTGTATCATTAGTTACAATGTGATACAAAACACCAAATACCATACCTCGGAGAAGTGGCAGCCACAAACAGCCAAGGAAACGAAGTAAGCACAATAAGAATTAGGGGACGAACTTTCATTGCTGTGCAACGCTGTTTTTGAGAAATAACCTCACATAATTTCAAATCGTGTGTTCTAATGAGGGCCCTTTGACGCACCAATTGTAAAAACTGTATTTACTCGTCTTGCAGAGGCTGGACATCAGCCAATTAGATTTCTTCTTAGTTTACTCAATTGAGCAGCAATTCAGTTTCTGCAATGCATTTTTAAAACGCCAAAACGCCACAGATAAAGGTAGAAACATGAATTAATTTAACAAGAGCACCCATATATCACTACTACAGCTACTTAAATTCTCATTTCGCAAATTACAGGTTTCCATATCGCAACATTTTCTTTTCACGGTGTCGAAAATGATAGATTTCAATTTCGCATGATTGCTTAGCTGTGACCCAGGTTTAATGAGAGAGAGCAAAAAGCCAACAGAGAGGAGTGAGGGTATTTTTACAAACTTTGTAGCGAGTCGAACTACTAAGGGCAAATTTGATTTGTCATCCCTATTCATTTTGTCTTAAACCTAGACAGTATTTCATGCTACGCCGGTGGGAGAAGCCGACTGGTGCTCCTTTCTCAAAAGCCCAGGAAAACCGCGTTTTGAGAGAAGGAGGAGCTAGAGGAAGACGTGTATATATGCGTTATTGACTAAGAGTGGGGTCAAGATGGCTGGATATTGACCAAATCAAGGAGGCCAATATCCAGCCATCTTGACTGAACAAGCTTGGTCAATAAAGGATTTATTATATGGCTATAGCTCTCTGTTCTCGTTTTCCCTAAAACAAAACCATTTTCATGCCTTCATATCACTTTTTGTTTTAATTTTTGTATTTCCCGAAACTCGGCTGTGTTTTTTGTCTTGACTGTCTTCTTCCGCCTTTTTCGACTCCATTAGCGACACTGTCAAAAGTTACAAACTTTGTAAGTCCGCTTTACGCAATCTTTTATTCTTGCGCGGGAAACGGGCAGTCCCGAGCGAGCAAGATCGGCCCATCTTGCCCGCTCGGGTAGCCAATCAGAGCACAGAATGCCCCTCATCATGCCTGCTCGCGGGGCCAGCCGCATAATAAATAATATTACGTATTTAACTTATTAATAATTCATGAAGAAAAACAAAAGAAGTGTTTTATTAATCATTGGTTGTATATCTGATACAAAATTTTGCTAATTTACATAAACTTTTCGTTTGACTTTCTTCGTTAAAATTGCTAAAAATTGTATGTAAAAAATAAAAAAAAAACAAAGAACAGTAATGGTGGACAATACAACTCCACATCTGATGCAAAATTTACATATTTTTGAAACGGCTATAGGGAACCACGCCCCGCTAAGGCTATGTTTACACCGACCGGATAGCTCTAGCGCCGTCGCGAAAACCATATCGGATAGACCGTTAGTTCACACATAAAACGCTGATTTGCAACGGAGCGAAGCTGCGCCGCTTCAATCTTGAAAGTGAATCGCCACATATCGGATAGGTTTTTGTGCCACTCTTTAGAGCAGTGTGAACAGGTATTCGACCCGTAGCGGAAGTCAATAAATAGGAGCAAGGATTAGAACCCACTGAAACGAAATTTTTGGTGGTCTGTTCTCGTTTTCCTCAGTTTGATACTTTTTCTCTTGTCATAAACTCGGCTTTATCAAGATGTTCATTGGCTTGTCACTTGGCTTGTCCGGATATCTTTATGAAGGAACTTCTATTATCCTTTCGTACTTTGCTTTCGTTTAACCCAACTCCGGCCCTCCGATACTCACATTTAGACTTGTACACGAGCGTAAATCGAAGCAAACGTCTGTCCACAAAGATCTTTGGAAAATGTTTGTTTGTGAAATGCCCTCTTCGACCAACTCTCCCGGCGACGATCCGTTGTTCTTTGTGAACGACTTTTTCCAATTCTGGGCCATTTTTGTTCATATCAGGCCGGAGTAGTTTTCATTTCGACACGACAAGCTCGCCGGTGTAGTGTAGACAAGAAGGATGTGATGAGCACCTTTTGCAGTCACGCATATCATTGGTGTTAAAAATAGATGAGTTGAGAAAAATTCTCGGAAATAAATTCTTTATTCAAAGAATCTTGATGAGATGACGTCAATCGTCTTAAACAAAAAAACGTCAGTATTTATAATAGGCACGCAGTGTTCCAGAGAGCTTCGTTTCATTTTTGTTTGGCCTGTCTTCAGAATTAACCTTGATCGAAAAATGCTCAAGAAAGACCAGTGTTGGCGCTGTGATACTATATGTTCCGCACCGACTGCTAAGATCTACTGCGGCAATTGCGAAGTAGCATATTACTGCAGCGAGAAGTGCAAGCGTAGCGATAATTTCCGGCATCAAGTGGATTGCCAGACAGCTACTCTAAAAAGGAAATGTTCTGGATGCAGAAAGGCCAAGACTGGGCTAAAACCGTGCGGCAGCTGTCGTCAAGAGTGGTACTGCAACAGAGAATGCCAGAAGAAATCCTGGCCGACACATAAAGCCCTTTGCCAACAGGTAACAAAGGAGACCAAGGAATTGTCTGATAAACTCAACCGAATGTTCGGGTTTACACAGTTGATGCCCGGCACTGGAACAGTTTATTACTGGGGTAACACTCCTGCCGTTGATCTCATCAACCTTCCGTTAAACGAAGGCTGCAACTATTCTAATCCTTTATCGGTTCTCGTTTGCGGCGTTGGAGATCCAAGGAATGTAGTGCTCTCTTTGTCTCAGCTTCCAGAATCTTATCAAGGGGAGGTAACCTTTGTTTTGAACGACATTTGTGCCTGTACACTAGCGAGGACAGTTTTCCTTCTGTATTTGCTATTTAAAGGTGAGTGGTCAATGCCTCAAGTACCGAAGAATACTCAAAATTTATCCAAACTATACTGGCTGTAATTATTCTTACGGCGATGGTTTACTTTCAAGCAAAAAATTCTTGATTCGTAAATGTCACCGGATTCGTCTCAAAGAAAGCAAGTTTGATGTCCCGATATCGGTCAAAGCTACCATACATAATTTTGTTATAAAATGAATAATTTATCACGGTTGTCCCAAGCAGAATTTCGTCGCCCGAGCAGGATTTTGAGCAAATTACATCCTAGTACTAGTGTTAACTCCTCCCAGTCAACTAACGGTGTTCCTTTAATTTGCTAACATCTGATCCTCAACTAATTCTACCCGCAGGCCCATATAGGCTGGTTTTCACCGGGTGGGTTCGTCTCCTCTTGAGGCGGACTTCGAAATCGTTATTGCTTCGGGCTGCTTCCATAACGCAATGAACTAAACAGTTGCTTAAACAGATTTTTTAGATTTAGTCTACGAGGGTTAGGTGAAGCGCGGGGCTCGTGTGAACCTAACCTAACCACACTAGCCTAGCTACTGGTCCAGCCACATACACAGAACAGCACATTCACAAGAAAATCATAGTTACTACGCAGTGAACGTACTTAGCCTCCCAAGACTGTGATTTAGCCACATGCATCGTTCTACTCATGGACTTTGGTTTTAAATAAGATTAAGAGATCGGAATCGAGTTTTTGCTTTGTTTGGGCACTGAAATAAGCCACGTATCCTATTTTTACAGGAGGAAATCAAGTGGCAACTTCTGTGACACAAATCTGGTATTCGCTGCGGCTCAGTGAAGAAGACTATCAGCTGGTGATCCACACTCTGCAAGAGCTAATAGGGGCATCCTGTCTTGAAGAACTGACCGGATTCATGAAGATGAACCATGGGCAGTTACAGAGGATCATTGAGGTGTGGCGAACCTGGCTTCAGCTCAGTTCCCGCAAGGGAGACTGGATTACACAGGCTCGACACAGGCGCTTTGAGAATTTTCAAGCTCGTGAAGGGATGGATCTCTACCTGAAGGAAATTCCCGCAGAACACAGAAAATCCGCATCTGGATGGTTTGCAAAGGGAATTCTGTCACCAGTGGGATCCCCAAAAGTCCTACCTCGAGAGAATGTTACCCTCACAGGTTCCGACTTTCAGATAAGTCGGAATAAAGGCGATTTCACGTACAAAATTCAGTCATCCGTCACCCCATTCAGCGGATGGGACTACAACGAAGTCAGCCAATGGAATCACTCAGCTTCAATCCAGAAGATGTACAGTGATTATGTGAATCACGTGCTCGAGAAGTGTGCTTTGAGGTTGGCTACTAGGAAAGTAAATTTCCACTTTCTGTTATGCAACTGTATGGAAATCGCTCCGTTACTCCTTCCAGGCCGGAAGTATGATCGGGTGACCACCTCTAACATTGCCGATTTTGTTCCTCTGACAAGCATTCTGGACACGTTTAAGCCACTGTTGAACCCAAGCAACCTCTCCTCTGTTATCATAACTCAGTTTCTCAATTGGGTTCAACTTACAGATTTGATGTTCAAAGCACAGGCACGCGCTGCTTTCTTGCCACCAGACGACATCTTTCGCCAGAAAGTTCTTGAGGACACAAGAAATCCCGCCATTGCTGAATCCAAAGCATACCAGGGTTTTATGGACTACCACGACCATAGTCCAGAATTCATCAAGTTCCTCCGGGCGGCCTTGCTGATCTCTAACGCCACGGATGAGTGTAATCAGCGCAGGCGCACATGGCAGTCAGTTGCTGACCACAATGGATTGATTGCAAGAAACTTCCTTCGTTGCCAAAATCGAGTCTTTCCAGCGAAGTGGATGCTAAATTGTCGCAGGGTTACTATGCTGAACGGCTTCGAAAGAGCCGTCGAATGGGTTGTTAAGGCGAACCACGATTCTTAAACGAATTATCACTAACTTCTTGGTTAACAGGCCTATATAATTTTGTTGGAAAAATGAGTTAACCACTGAGTATTAGTCGTAAGCGACAAACTCATGTTCATTATGTATCACAAAGTGTACTTTTAATGTGCAAATATCATTGTGTAAAACCCTGAATCAACGTTGAACTTAAACCTAAGAGATGCGAACTTCACTTGAACTTAAATCTAAGAGATGCGGTTGAATTGTATGGCGACCTTGATCTCTGCGAAGTGAGCAGAGCGAGGGACCTTGCAGAAGAAGAAAGCGGCACCGCATAAGTATACTCCACATGGCAGAAATAGAGCACTAAGAGAGACGAGCTATTGGGATAAAAAGAAGGTTGGTGCTAATTCCTAAGTTAAAAGCCTATAACGGTATTTTAAATAAATGATCTTAAATATTGGGTTCAATAGATAGGGGTCTTAGGGGTTTTGCTTTCCGGCCTTAAACAAACAGAACACCTTTACCTTAGCGTACGCGTATTCATGACCATTATATAGATTTCTTTACCTTAATACCATTTACAATGTTATACAAAACACCATACCTAATAGATTATCTGTGGCAACCTCAACCAAACAAGGGAACGAGATAAACACGACGAGAATTAAACCAACTTTCATCATTATATAGCGCCGTTTTGTAGAAATAACGTCACAAAATTTTAAACGTGTAAATTAGAGACCTTTTCAGTTCTCGTCAACTGTAAAAGCTGTATTTACTTATCTTGATGAGTTTAGCTGTGAACCAATCAGAGCACTTCTTAGTTTACACAATTTGAGCAGTAGTTTTTCTCCAGTGCATTTTGCAATAAATAATAATCCACAATTTACAAAAACTCCCGCATATTATAATTGCTATATCTCTGAATACTACGCGCGCTATGTTTGGCCAATTTAGCCGGGGCCTCATTCTTTTGTAAACGCCCTCGACTTCAGTGTGCTTTACCGCTCGATTCGATTACCAAAAGATATAATAAACATCTAACTAGCCTCGTTTTCTCGGTCCGTACTTTGTCACTGCACCTCGCTTTTTGTCTTCATTTATGAAATAAATGGACGTAGAAAAAACGCGGGCCGTTAGGGTCTCAAAGCATACACTGACATTGCAAAAGAAAAAGGGTTGCGAATCACACTTCATTTTATGCTTTGCGGATCGGGAGTGCCATCCACTGCCGATTTCCTAGCTTCAACTGAATTTAAAGTTGAAATGTTTTAATTCTCTGGCAATTTTACCTGGGATTTTTCCAAAAAGTGATTCACGGGATAGTGGAATCATGTACATTAACTCAATCGCAAGACTAAAGTGACGAGAGGGGTAGAGTGCGTGGAGGCTTGAAAGGAATGACTTACAACTTTATTTGACAGTTAAGGTCTGCTAATGGTAGATTAAATGCGTGTGCGACTGGTCTCGTCAAAGTTTTCATTTAAACCGCCTTTCACTTCATCGCGTGATTATATAATGTGCAAGCAATTTGTTGGGTAATCAGTTCAAGTTATTTTAATGGTCATCGCTGGGATACCAGTATATTATTTCACCTTGGACTCACTGCCATAAGAAATTAACTTTGCACACTTTGAGAGACAAAAAACTTCAACAGCTGTCTTTGTTTCCACTAAATTACAAGAGTGCTGCAATCTTTGTGATAGAGAAGCCAAATCAAGTTCAACTAATCACGGCCAATCAAAACAGTTTACGTTCAAGCTTGTATTTGTTTACTGCTCTTCACTTAGATTTTGTAGTCTTTTGTGATTATGATTTGTCTACTTCTGATTGGGCGAGTGTTATAGACTTAAAGTCATGTGCTAGTAAGTTCTGAATTTCATTTGAGTTCAATAGCTTTGTCAAGCAAGTGAGCTTGAAGATGAAGGTTTTGAAATTTCTTGCGTTTATTATCATGACCGCCAACGTTTTCGTTGTAGCTGAGGAAAAGGACGACGGTAAGATCTTATTCTCTTTTAACGTTACTTTATTTGAGGTTTAGGATTTTAACCCGGTCTAAAAGACGAGAGTCTGCTGTCTGAATAGCCCACTTTCGATATATTAAAATTCAGTCCTAAACAAAAGGCATCATGTTGAGGCTCTGGGGAATAAACTCATACAAATCCTTATATCTATTCCCCAGAGCCTCGAGATGATGTCTTTTGTATTTTAATATATCGAAAGTGGGCTATTCACTATGACGTAGCGGGGTAAACACTCGAAACGCCAGCTGTTGAGAGCCGTTTTCAATCGAGCGTGTTAAAATTAATTATATATAAGCCCTGACCAAATGAAACCCTGAGCAAAGTAATGAGCCGAAGGAGGCAATCGCATTCGGGAGGAAGCAAACCGTTCAGTCAACCACAAATTGCAGTAATTCGCGCATAACAAGTAAAGTGCGGGTGAATGAGAGTGACTAAGTCCGGCATTGGGTAATTGGTTTCGACACTGAATTAAAAACTGCTCTCCATGGTAGCCAGTTACCAAATATGTTAGTGCTTAGCTTTACATCAACACATGCGCAGCAGTTTCCCATAATTGGCCACTTCAAAAATTAACATGGTATTCACCAAACAGGTTAGGCCTCGCATTCAGTGGTTGCACAAATTAGCATTTCGTTTGTTAGTGGCTCATGGAGCGGAGTGGATTACCTCGACTTCTGACTCAAATCACTTCGACTTAAGCCCACGCTAAGCGTTCAAACTTCGTTGGCCAACATTTTGCTTGCCAACACGTTAGAGCGTTTAGCATCTCATGTTGGATGATGTTGAACCAACATTTCTCCTTCGATGAATGCTAGAGAGAGTTTTCTTTTCGTGAAACATTGCGCCCAACATTTTAGTGGATGCAGCAATATGACCTCGTACTAAAAATAGATTGAAAAAAGATATATCATTGATAAAGGGTCATGTATGGGGTATACGTTCTCTTAACTCATCCTCTCTTGTTGGAGGACTCTTTTGGACTGGAACTTTGTCGCAAATGAGTTTACCGCATCCTGAGGACTTTTTTCTCTAGAGGAGGTTTTGAGAATGTTGAAGGAAGAAGAAAAAGTAGAAGATGAGTCCAATCCAGAAGAAGGTAGCAATATTTAATGATAAATAATTATTTAATGATAAATAATTATTTAAGGTTTTTCTTTGTTCTTCTCCGCGGACAGAATTTAGCCGCGGAGCGGCAACAAACTGCAAGACGGCAAGAGAAGAAAAACTTCTGATTTCTGTCCCTCCGAATCTCACTTCCATGCCAGATGCTAACTGTCAAGAACAATAACAACAACAGCCAATGACAATGGCGCTCTCTACTGCTCGTCAGGAGTAAATCTTGAATTGCGTAGACTTTAAAATGTCTACCAATCAAAATCAAGAGTCAGATACTACAGTGTAAATATTGCACGGGAGTGATGTGCGTAGGGACCGAAATCAAAAGGTTCTGTTCTCTACCCGCTTCTCGGTTCGTTGTCGCTGCTTCGCTGTTTTCTGTTAAAACGCACGACGGGTCACTTTGCATTCAAAGGGCTTCCGCTGTAACGTGTTTTTTGAAGACGCGAGCATCTCAGACAGAACGAGCTAGAACAAGCTCCCGCGAGTGTGCGAAGAATGAATAATTTAAACCTTAGCTTGTAGCAGTATTAGCAGACGCAAATGTTCAATTGGCCGCCTTTGGAAAACAAAAGCACACAGACTATGACCGTTTTCATGGGAACGGTTCTAGGGCAAAAGAACCAACCAGAAAGCTCCGACTGACCTATATTATAAAAGTTATTATTAGTATTAACTACACTACTTGGGAAATCTTTATTAGCAAGAAACAAATCGATACAGCGATTGATAGATTGCAAAAATAATTCTTCGTTTGTTTCCCGAATGACCGACCAAGTGGAGTGAAAATTCTTGAGCCCGTCATGACAAAAAAGCTAACAAGCGGACAGCCGGAAGAACAAAAATGTTTTTGGCACTCATATGCAATTAATGAATGGTTTTTGGCAATGATCCTTGCTACGAAACTACCATTATTCTTTTTTATTCATTGAACACAAGGAGATCCCCGTTCTCCTTGGAATGTGGCGGATGAAAACGAAGAAGAGGAAGAGGTAGAAGAAGTCGAAAAGTCACGTGAAACGAGTGAAAATGATGAGCCTAAAGGTAACAATGGTAAAGTTATTTAATCAATTGCGGTGGAGTAAAATTAAATTCAACTTATTATTGCAGACAAATGCCAAAAGTTCTGAACGATAAATCGCAAGCTAGCCCTAAAAACTTATAATTAAACCCGAACTTGGCCATTTTATACTCTACCTGTCCCAGGTGAATAGCCGTTTCAATAGTGCTTGCTAACTGGTGACAAGCTCGTTAACGTCTGTTGTAAGCTATATGAATTGCTTGTTCATTGACATATTAATTATTTGGCTTAGCTTTAATTTCCTAAGTTACTCGTCTTGTTGGTTATCAACATTTTCTAAAATTTTAATTCAATATTTATCCAGGGGCATCCAATTTAGCAGGGCTAGTTTAAATGGAGCCCTTTCGTGCACGAGGTAGTTCATTAATTTTTTTACGACACTTGCGAATAGGGTTTTCCGATTTAGCGGAAGTTCATTCCAATCTTCTGCGACGCTGTGGTAATTAATGAAATTAAGAAGTGCGTGATAACGTTTTTATTCGTGCTAGTTTTACCAGTTAACTCAGTCAGTTTACCTTTTGTTATTTCAAAAGATTTCCACTTCCTTAGAACTTCCGCTAAATCGGAAAACCCTATTGGGATCAAATAAGTTAGTGATGCAGCAGTGATGGCAGTTATTCCCACGTGCTAGTGCACTATCTTACCTAATCTTAACCTCTTCGAAATTTTTACCTGTGCCTCTCCCAGAGGCAAGTGGCATAATTTACAGAAATGTAAAAGAGATGGTCATCGGTTTCACGCACCAACATGTACCTTGTAGGCATTTCGTTTGTCACAGTACCATATAAAGTGTAAAACACCTAAAATTAAGGCCTCTAGGTGTGTATACCTCCGAGGATTGTCGTGGAATGATACTGTTGCCAAAAAAAGGCACTAAGCGATTATATGCGCTGCGAGTGCTGGGGAGATGTGGCAGTACCGCTAACCAACTAGCCGGCGTATTCCGTTGTCGTTTCTCTCCACCGAAAATTAGAGAAACGACAACATTTGTAATGCATTTATCTTTCTTAAACATTTTTAGAAGTCGACGAAGGGCAAGCTCCTTTTGACCCAGAAGAACTTTTTGGCGAAGTGGAGAAGACAGGCACCGTCTAACGGTCATAATCGTTATTTCATTTTGTTTAATGAATAACGTGTGGAAAAACGACCAAGTGTATCGTGGTATAATCAAGTGGGTGATTCGTGGGAGTTGACGGAGTTGACCGAAGCGATAATAAAGCTATAACGATTAGCGAGTAACAGTCATTTTGATGAGTATTCCTTCATTCCTCTCCTTCCCCGAGGGGACATAGCAATCTGGGTGGGATTGAGGGGCGGGGAAAGGGGGGGAGGGGAGAGGGCCGGTATTTCAGCTTTGACCATAAAGAACAAACTCCTAGCCGGCCTTGCCCAAGAAATTCCCGCCTTTTTTGCCGTGAGATCGGGCTTTAAAGGGTGGGTTACTGAGCCTATTTTGAGCAAGATGTCTCTATTACCAATCTGAATTTATTCACTTCCCTAAGCGGCAAAAACTTGGCAAACTTTTCTTCCAGGTACCGCTGTGGGAGCAAATCGCCATGTAATACATTATTATTATGATTCAAGTTGTCGTGATTGATGGAAACTATGGGGTGCCATTTCCGCCAAAATTATCTCTTCGTTATTATTACGCACTGTTTTGTCGTTATTAGCCATTTATTTTTCTTATTAGGCATCGATTTTGGTTATTACGCTTCAATGGCGTCTATTGTCATTAATGTGCCAACCAGAGGTTGCTTGGCCGTCGAAACAAAGGGTCTTTTGTTCCATTGGTTGGCAAATTTGAATATCAAAAGATATGTTTGTGAACATTTTTCTTATACTTAAAAGTATAAGAAAAATAACGGCTAAAGACGACAGTGCCTAACAACAGCAGAGCAATGATTTTGGCGGGGATGGCACTCCACTGTAATGACAACTCTACGGTTAGTTGTGTGGCACGAGGCACCGAAACAGGGCGACAACATACGACCTTCTTGCAGGCGCTCATACTCATAACTCGAGGGGAAAATAACTCAACCGGTAAGGAAGCCATTTTACGAAATTTAGTTTAATTGACATCACTGCAAATCGAGTGAGATGGAAACCAAGATACACGGAAGGTTCGATTCAAAATATTTCAATTTTCCATCTAATTGTCAACATAGGGTCGATCCGCACTGAGGACAAATTCTCTATTTGTGCGGGGCCAATTTAAATGAATTTGTCCGACTCGACAAAAAAATATTTCCCCAACACGGACAAAAAATTTGTAAGGGTCCGAGGCAGGACACCGGCTCCTTTGATAAATTTGTCCGAGTCAAAATATTTTGTCCTTGCGGGACAAACCATCCGTACTGATAAAAGTTATGTGTTGACAGTTTTTTTGGTAAAATAAACAGTTTTGTCCTCAGTGCGGATCGACCCATAAACTCACTACAAAATTATACAACAAAATCTTTTGTGTCAATCACCACTGCGCTCTCGTATATCTCTAATTCTTCGCTTTGAACGAAATAGACCTCTTTCATAATGACTGCCAAACAAAACGTATCGTCTTAATGCTAATAAGGCCTATTATTGAGTTCGCAACCTCGGATAATGCATTTCTAGCGTTCTCATTGGCTCACTGGATCTTGGTTATCAGCCATTTTACCTACGTTTGATCTTATATAGAAAATGAATCCGGGAAATGTCGCTTTAGCTTATCTGTTTTCGGCGAAAGTCAAGTTTCGTCAATTCCAAAAATATTAATGGCGGGTCAATAATTTTAAAATAAAACAATCATCACATTCGCCCATGTTGGGTATGAGATTGGTTATATTGCAAACTCTGCGCCACGCAGCGCATTGTTGGCTATTTACAACCTCGTGCCCAACGCCGGCTCGTGGAATAATAGTTGTTAAAGAGCCTCTTTACTATGTGCAGTCATTTCAAATCAAATCCTGCCTGTTTTGAAATGAGGACAGTTGGTCTCATCGCTGGCTCAGAAAGCAATGGACTTCACACCTCTGGGATAAGGGCCGTAACTGATGGGGAGTCATCTCACAATCCTTCAATGTTCATAAACTCTGCAGGACGTTAGAGAACTGTAAATACCCACACCTGGTGCAGAGGTCTAGCCTCAGTGGTATACCATGATTAGGCCCTGGTAAATGCTCGGACATATGACCAACCCCACGATACTAAAAAAATCCAAGAGTAAATAAAGAAGTGAGATGAAGTAACGACAAAGCAAAAACCCGATCCAACGAAATTTAATCAGAAGTTTAAGAGAGCTTCGGGGTATTTTAGCTTCTGTGTCCCACAGTTAGAATGGCGGTATCCGATACAAGTCAACAACTCTTAAACTTGAAGTTCCTCATTGCTTGGTGCGTAACATTCATTGTATGCATTCCTTGACAAACTTTTCAGTTTTTGGGCTTTCGGTACCACTTGCTCCGATGTGCTGCTTGCAATCTTATTTGCTCTTTTGACATCTGACGAAGGCTCTTCTACGCTGTAGTCGGTAACTTCGAGGCCAAGCAATCGGAGAAATTGCTTCCTGTAGGTCGGGTTAGTAGCGCAGTAGATAAACGGATTTAACGTGGAATTTCCCATGCATAACACAACCGTAACTTGGTGAGCAGCGGTATCCATTTTAGTGATATCAAACTTGAACAGCAGGTAATAAAGTTGATTGGGAAACCAACAGAGCCCCAGAAGTATGGCAATGAGTGCGCACATGCGCAACAGACGTACACCTGCTTTGCCTTTGTTGGTTTTAAACAGAGCTGGGGAATCTCTAACTTTCCTCCACAGGCTCAGAAATGAGAAACAAGTGATCATAAGCGGAATGAAGAATTTACCGAGAAATTCAACGAACGCAACCGCTTTTCTGGCATTCCCTTCCGTAAGGACGACCCACACGCAGGTATTGTCAGAGGCAAGTTCCATCTCAAAGAGATGTGGAGCATTAAACAAAAACGATACCACCCATACGATGGTCACCATCAGATAGATTCTGTAACTCTTAAATCCGGCTCTGTACTTAGCGGGTTTTGCCACTGCGAACCATCTTTCAAGGGATAAACAAGTTATCGTGTAAACCGATACGATGCCTAGTGTGAACACGAGATAGTAAGACACGACTATCCGACAAAAAAGCTCTCCTGCCAAGCCTCCTGGGATAGGAAAGTTGTTTATACCTATGACGTATGCTGGTGTTAAAATCAGCCCAATACCTGCGTAACAGAAAATAACAGAAATATGAAATACCGCCTAGGCTACCATAAATAGTAAGTCGCCTTGGGTGCACTTGTAAACGGGTGACTTACACTGATCCGATGGGGAGGGTGGCGATATCGCTTAGAAGCCGTATAAAAGAATTGCGTTTCGGTATGCAAAGACACGAAGTAAACCAGCGCTATATCCAGTAAGCTGAGCAGAAAAAAAATAAAAATAAAAATAGAAGAAACAATTGTTAAACTGCGCTTTTATGCTTCACGCTACAAGCCTTTTCAAAATACATTGGCCTCAGCTGAGATATCTTTGGCAAGATTTTTCAACAGAGTTTTCCAACACCGAACGCTTAATGTTCACTAATACCATCCCCCCAGCCCATCCCCAAAACAATGAAATGAAACCATCAGAATATTGCTCCAATATGTCTTGTGAACCACTGTACTACTTTACTGCAAACAGGGACAAAGGTGCTATGATAAGAGGCGGCCTTTAGAAGACCTAGGCAGTCGGATTATAAATGTATGTCATTGCAAGCTATACACAGATGCAATTTTCACCACAAGCAGTATGGCATCGCTCCCCCGTGAAGAGCTGCAATGCGTATCTGAGCATGCTCGTGTAGAAAATGCGCCAAAGAAAACGTCATGTCATTCATTTATTTTTCAGGAGTTATGGTTTTCCCTTCGAAAATAATTTGAAAACGTCTTACTTCCAACAGCAGTTTTCCATTGCGTCGAGAGCAAATGCGCAATCTCTTTGGTTCTGGTTTTGCTTTGCTCTATGATTGTATCCAAAAACTTGCGTGAAATTTTCAACTAACTAGATGCAAAACTAAAATCAATCTCCTTTTTCCGTGCTTGATGCAGATGACCTTGACTACTTTAGCGTCCTGGGGCCGGTTCCTCGAAGCGCGGTTACCGCTAACCATTGGTTAAGAGGTATCAAAACCGATAGGTTTCCATGGTACTTAACCCTGGTTAGCGCTAACCATGCTTCGAGCAACCCGGGCCTGATTGGTTAGTAAAAAACAAGTCGCGAGTTACTTTGATTTGGCGTTGACTGTAGGGTGTATTTATTAGAGAAGTGATTCGGGCTTTGCAATTTGTTTGGTCTTAGTTTTAAGACGCAGTTTCTTTGTTTCAACCGAATTACTTCATCTGATATTTTATGCGGTGAAAAAGTTTAAATGGTATAATGCTATTCCCAATCCATTCGCTCACATATTGAGAGACGAAAGGCGGTTATATCGATACACACTTCAGTTCGATTTATAGAAAAATATTTACGTCATGTCAAAATAGGTCGCGTGTTTAAGTTACGATGCTAAGTGGTAGCATTTTGAATCAATACTACCAATACTACCTTTTAAAAAGCTACGTATATTAGTGGGGGTCAAAATTGGAAACTAATGGAAGCAATAAATCTCCCTTAATAGTGACGTGGCTCATTTCTGGTGTTGAACATTGTGTGCTAAAACACTGCAAGTATTTCAATACATACAAATACTTTGAGAGGATACTTTAATTAGAATCGTGTAAGCCAGATAAAACTCGCATTGGGAATGGCTGACGAAACCGGAGGGTATTTGGCCTGCGAAGTGATATTGTACCCTGAATGCGTTTGACGGCAAGGAGGAAACCTGGTTGCATTGCTCTTTTGAGTTATGCTATTCAAAAAAAAAATCATTACCTGACTCTTGGATTCCACGTTAAACTTCGATAAAAAAACCGCCTATCGCAGTCATCGCCTCGCGATTTATGCGGTACACTATTCCTTTCAGTTTCAGTATCTAGTCGAACTCGACGCACAGTGTTCCTAATAAAACTATAATTAGAAACTGCAATTCATTGAGCACTTCTTATTTATACGACCTTTCCAAAATAACTTCCATACCGTCGAAGTCATGTAACTTTAAGAGCATCAAGAACGTTTTCAGGCTTAAATCGCCACAAATAAGACCAAACCCAAAAACAAAAACCGGCAGAAAGTTAAAATATTTACCAGTCAGGATCAGGAACAATAACTTAGCCCAACGAGCTATACTTTGCATTTCACACACATCCACACACACTTGTCAACACGCTCAACACTGCATGCTGACACTGCAGCAGTTCTACAACAAAAGTGCTTTAGTAAAATTAATTATCGGCCTAGGAACACAATTGGATAGTCGCATTTTGTTACAATTCTTCCATAGGCTCAAAAGTCAGAGCCACTTTAACAATCAGTAAAAACAAGAAGGCGCTGTCTGTTGTCTACAACTGATTCAGTCGAAAGTTAAGGTTTTGAAACGCTCAACTACCGAGTCCCTACTTTATGTTCCACAGCAAATGAGGAGTTTTCATGGCCTGCAGTCACGGATGCGGGAACACTCGCAAAAAAATCCGAGTGATCGGAACGGGAATCGAACCCCAGTATGACAAATCTTCCGATTACTAGTTCGGATACTCTAACACTCAGCTACAAAAGACTTGTGGGAGCAAGGCCACTAGGTTTGGTGACAAACATTCTGCAAACTGCTAAGACTGCATGAATGTCAAATGGTGGTATATTGGCTGAATTCAGATAGCAAATAAATCACCTCACCTGTTGTCATATCAGTGACCGCCAGACTCAAGATAAGAACATTATAGGAGCTTCGCAAAAGGGTTCTGTTGCGAAGAAACACGAGCACAAGCAGGCCATTGCTGAAGAAGGCGACAACGGCTATGATTCCCATGACCACTCGCAAGGCCAGGTGGGGCTCGCCGGCTTCTTGATAGTCGTCCATAGCAGTGGTGTTGTTCATCTTGATGGCTGAGCTGAACAATGAACGAAACGAGCCAAATTAAAGCGATCTTATTGAACAGCAGAATTTTGTGAACTCCCTCACCCTTGAAGTGATCGAGTGTTAGTTTTTAAATATTGCACATTTGCAACATGTGGCAAAATTAGAAGGCACTACACGCTGAAAGTATTATTCGGTGTTTCCTCACACTCAGCGTTCTGTACTTATTGTGATATAAGTAACCCTTAAGCTTGCAAGTTTAGTTAGTGTCCTTATGCATCGCAGCTCTTTACAAAAGAGGACCTTTAAGTTTTGTCGCGTGATTGCCTTCAGAGACTGAAATTCATATCATGTCGTTCTTTCCGATTGGTGAAAACAAGCATGATTAACGTAAGACTACGTAATTGATTTTTCTAGGCTCTGTCTTTTAACAGTCAAGAAATGAAATATATACAGAACATGCAAGCTGATGACAACGATGTTGCACGGCGATATTGGCAATGAAAGAGGACGGAGTTTTGAGACTTAAAATACAAGAAATTATTCTAAAGTGTGTATGTACCGGGAGAGTCAGGTATTTCTTTAATTTATCAACATATGAGAAATTGCAAATTTCCAAGGAAGCACTGAAATAACAACGGATAAAATCTAAACTGAGGAGGGAATGTAATATAAGAAGTTCAATATGCATCGTTAAATATAAGTTTAAAAAACTGAAGAGAATCGTCTTATTTGAATCAATGATGAAAAACGATTTAAATTCTATAAATCTGTTTATTAACAACCACGACAACACTGATAAACTGGGATTAGTAAACAATAAACAGGAATCGGTAGCAAAGATTTCTCATTTTCTGACGTAATGACCCAGTTCAAAGACTTCCTTTATTAGCGGAAACGAGACTATATTTGATTCTTCCGGTGTCGTTTGTTCGCTGCTGCCTCTTGCGATTTGTCACGAATTTGTCATGAAAAGGAATGTGTCAGTTTAAGTAACCAAAAGGAACAAGCTTGCATCGTATAATTTGAAAAGATAACAAGCGATCAACCATGTTTGTGAGACTTCGATATGTGTGGAGCGTGTTGACTGGCACAGCGACCTTAGGGTGCGAATAGAGCAGGCGTAAGGGAGTGTGACGGAGGTTGCTCTCTTCCAGGAGACGACATCCGAAACCCTTAACCAAACCACAGTTGTAAAAACAACAGAAGAGTAAGACTACGGCATAACACAGAATACATTGCGAAATAGCCTGAGCTCGATCGGCCAGACCACTTTTAATCAACGTAAAACGCCCCTCATTCCCCACGTCACCCCACAAGATACAATTCAATAAAAGATAAAAAGATAACCTCGGCGGAAATATTGACAGAACACAAATATTATTAATAGCACTTACGACATCACTTATAGATTTGAATTGCGGAAAATAATTTCTAAACTCACTGCTCAGTTACCTTGGTAAAGTCAGAAATGCTTCCGACCGAGCTTAGCCCACGATTCCAATTTACTCACACAAATTTTCCGTTAAACCCTTCTTGGAACTGTCCTTTGAGCCCTTCTGAGAAAAAAAAATTGGCACAAAAACTATATGAATAATAGTAAGTTAGACCAGCTTCTAAGTAGATTTATGCACTAGTAACATTTCTTTAGATTTCAGTTTCACTTTTTCTTTACGGGTGGAAGACAAGTGTGAATTTTGAAGAGCGTCCATTGTTTTATAACACTGAAGGGCTTGTGTTGCTATTTTTAGTGTAGAATTGCAAACTGAAGTGACTGGCCTTAGGAGGGAATTACAACTAGGTCGGCTTTCATGTAAACCCGCTTCTACGCGAAACCCACAATACCCACTAAATGGAAAACAGCGCAGATGTTGCAGCGTTTGACCGAATTCTTTCTTCTTTTGCTCGCCTAGCTGGTCACAATTAGTCTACGAACGCAGACCACTTTCCTCTGCCGGCCAAACTCCTTTGCGATTCTCCGATTACTTTATAATTCACTCTAGCTGACGCGGAAAAGAGAAACGAAAGTCTGGTCAAAACAGTATTCACACTACCCCCTTTCCTCCTTTCGCAGCTTTGGGATTGTAAAATTACGCCCAATCGACCTAATCATCAAAGTAAGAGTTATCTTTCAAACCCAACTTTAAAGTTATTTGACACATATAAATTCAGTCACAATCCCCACTACTCCGGTAGCAATACTTGGTGCATGCTATCGTTAACACGACAACAAGCCAAAGCGCGTGATTTCTAAGAGCATGTAAGTTTACATGGTAATACAGGGCTTCCTTGAGAACTAACTATTTAGATGCTAATGAGAAATATAGATAGGCAAATCACTATATGAGATCTTCGTACCTGTTTTTGCGGTGTGTTGTTTGGTAGTTCTCCTTCTACGTTGCACTACCTCTCCCGGCGTGATGGGTAAAAAGTGATACGAAGCAGGCTCAGCTGTTTTCAGCACGTGTCACGCAAAACTCACAGCATGCGCAATGAACCTTTTTCATAGAAGATTTCGATTTTCAATTTCCCGACCTCTCAGCTTTTTCAGGAATGAATTTTTCGTTGGTTGAATGACATAAACAAATTTATTGAAATTGCCTGTAAATTACGGAAATCTGTTCCTTCAGTTATATATAGCGGACGCAATTGAGAGATTCAAAGTTGGCCACGATCCTATACGTTCATAATTTGAACTGTTTGACCAAATGACGTTAGAAACCGTGGAAATATCTATTTAAGGAGACTCGAAACTTACATACACGTGAATGACAACCTAGCATCAAAATTTATTGTCGTCGTCACGGAAACAAATTATAGGTAATCTTATGTCAGGGTTGTTAAAGTTTCCTTCAAACATTAAAATGATTTATGCCACCATATGTGTTGCCGTGGTAACTGTAACCCTCCAAAGACGTTCCTCTTAATAGCCACCTTTTTTTAGATCTCTTTCAAACTAAATGGGTGACTATATTTTTTCCAAAGTTCGCATTATTCTTCACATCCTGTGTAAATTGTCAAAAAACAAAAACAAAAATCGAAATACATCAAGATACAGAACGAAAAAGGCCTCTTAACGATTTTAAAACAATCCACTTTTTTTTCTACAATTTGTCAAATGTTAGTGAACGTTAATTGTGCGATAAAATTTAACAGAGGTCAACCACAAGCAGCCCGGACGAAAGGGTTTGTTTTCCAACTGTGCTTTAAAGTCCCCAATTATCAAAACACAGCCCGTCTACCTTTATCCGAATGTTTCCTTGGTTTAGATAGCACTTTCTTGCTTTTAATTTCACCTTCGCTGGTATCATTCTGTGTAAACGAAGTAAAGGCTGGACAGAAGAACAATTGTTGACCATATTCACGCGAAGCACAATAAACTCCCGAATAATCGATGAATCCGCTCCAATTTGCGATCAGCTGGACCATGAATAGCGTAATTTCCTGTACATTGGTTGTTGGCCCCCCAAAACCATCGCAACTGCACGAGAATCGTTCACTTATTGGTAGATACTTGAACGTTTCAAACCGTCAAACACCGAATATCGACCACATGACCGACGGGATTTGCTTAGCGGGTTTCTCGTCAGGGGACCCCTCACCCTTTTCTCTGCGGCCACTGTCAAAACGACCATCCCTCCCGTGGGAAAGAGCCATTTTTGTAGAGCAGACGCGGTCACTAAGCTTGAACTAAGTCCAGCCTTTACTTCCTTTATACAGAATGCTACCAGAGAAGATGAAAAGCGCAGGAGAAAAGGCCATCTATACCAGCCAGGACAACCAAGGAAACATTCCGTTAAAGGTAGGTGGGCTATGAATGTTAAATTTAATGGCTAAACGAAAACAAAGATCATGTCTGGGCTGCCTGTGGGTCAACGAGAAAATTTCTAGTGTGGCCATTCCAGTAGATTCTCCTGTTAGATTATCACTTGTTTGTCGTTGCACTCTTTATTGTGTCACCAAGAACCCATTATGCTGTGCAATGTATAGTTACACGCCGGGCTGTAAGAAAAACTAACACGACACCAAACTCTAGTTTGCTTAAATTGTATTCTGGAAGCAAAACTTTTCAGATTTAATATCTTCAATCATTTAGCTAAGTTTAAGCCTACCATGATATGTTTCGGCATAGATTCCTTAACCATTGATCGTGCTGAAATATATGTAGGATATGGGATACATAATTGATATAAACACGCGTTCAGTCAAAACAGCACGTTTACAATCTTTTTAAAGTCTCTTAAGCTGCAAAGTTTTTTCTCTTTTTTGTAAAGAATTTCTTTTTTTGTGCACCGAATTACCTTTTTTGTGCATCGTGTTTCCTGAAAACTGCATTTCTCTTAGCCAATCAGAATCGAGAAATTTTTTCATGTATATTATTAGTTCTGAAACACGGTAGATAATCATTATTTTACTAATGGAAGGCGTTACGCTGAAGGAGCGGATCCAGAAAATCCAGAAAGAGGGGACCAAAGAAATTATGAGAGTCGGTTGGTCGCAGAAAGTTAAAAAAAATAATTTAAAAATACAGGAAAAAAGTGGGGCCGCGGCTGTATTGCAATTTAATACCATGCCATGCATTGCAGTGTAATGTAATGTAAACTATATTTCAGCACGATCAATAGTTAAAGCCAAACAGCTCGTATGAGGATAATTAACAATTATTCCATGAGCGCTTTGGATATGAGAATGGTACATAGCCAACGACGCGCGTAGCGCGGAGTTGGCTATAACCAGTCTCATACAATATGAGACTATAACCAGTCTCAACAAGCGCGAATGGAATAATTGTTTTATTAAATTATCAATCTTCGGATAATGCAATTCTAGCTTTGTCATTGGTAATTTCTCATTTCTCGACGAAACTTGGCTTCCCGCGAACAATTTTATGCTGAGCGACATTTGCTGCATTCATTTCCATATAAGGTCAAACGCAGGTTTCATGGCTGATAACCGAGATCCAGTGAACCAATGAGAAAGCTAGAATTACATTATCCGAGGTTGAGAATTTAATAATGTAGGATATAGGATATAAACAAAAAATGTTATATGAGCACTTTTTATATGAGCACATTTTTGATGGAAGAATGGTTCTGGCAAAACAATGTTAAGCAACATGTCTTCTTCCCTGGCTGTATCCTTTGATCAGTTATCCGTAAATTGAGAATACACAGAACGCAAAAACATCATAACTATGTGTCTGTACCGGCGGTTCGACAGAATGTAAATCCAGGGATTCACAAACGAATTAGCCAATGCCAATGACACAGTGAATTCGCGAAAAGGAGTGCCAAAGTCGAGAACGGGAAAGCCATACTGATTAATAACATAGGAAACTTCTGTAGGAAACCAGCACACTGTAAGCATCATTGATGTGATCGCGCTCATTCTCAGTAAAACTCGCTTTCCTCGTTTAGCACGATTTTCTTTCAGAGCTTCAGATTTCTTTATCTTGAAGTAGATGTGAATAAATGCTGCCCAGATAATAAGCGTGGGGCAGAAAAACGTGATTGAAACATATACGGTAATCACTGCAATTTCAAAACGTTTGTCGATGGTG
>BLFK01000782.1:94319-111819 GCA_014634185.1 Astreopora myriophthalma | reverse complement strand
GAGCCGCCGTTACTTTCGGATGCAACTCCGTTTGAAGAAAGACGACGATGGTAACATTGCCGATGAGAACTTCTTGTTTCCGATCCCCAACCTGGCCCACACCTTGCTCAAGCAAGTGATGGTGCACGCCAATGGCACCTTGATCAGTCCTCAGACGGACACGTACGCCTACAAGGCCTACTCGGAAACCTTGCTCAATTACACCAACGATGAAGGAGACACGATCTTGCAACCGAAAGGCTGGTTCAAGAGCTACAGCCATGGTCTGAAAGCCCTCAATGCTTTGGATTTTCCTACGCCCTTGACGGCCAACAAACTGGACAGCACGACGCCACACGCGCACTACACGGCCTTGAGCGAGAGTCAGAAAGTGGCGGTCTTGGAATCCAAAGAAGCCCAGAAACGGTACCAAGGAGGGCACATGGTCACCTTGCAATTCGTGCCGCATTCGGAGATCTTTCACCTGGGCAAACCCTTGGTACCCAACGTGGAACTTTCAGTTTTACTTCAATGCACCGTTTTTTTTTCTTGAACGGCGTGGGGTTGAACGGCCGTTTGCAAGAAGACGACGTCAAACTGACCTTCCATGTCTGTCAGTTGCACTTGTCGGACAAGTTGTACCGGGAATTGGAAGGGGCCCGGCACGATCCGCGGAAATGCCAAGTGGCCAAGTACACGGTGGTGGGCAGCGAGATCCGGATGTTTTCGCATCCGCAGAACCAATTGGATTTCGACGAGGGCAACTTGTTCCAAGGTCGGATCCCCGACTGGTTGATCGTGGGTTTGTTGCACACCAACGCCTACAACGGCAACGTGGCCTACCATCTCTTCGCCTTCCAGAAATTCGGGTTGACCAGCATCAAGCAGATCGTGCGAGGCGAAGAGTACACTTACCAGACCTTGGAATTGAACACGGGCGACACGTACAAAGATTTGGACGGGTACCATTGGTTCTTGCAAGCCAGCGAAGCCTGGATGAAGAGCCATTCCAGTATGATCGCCCCCGAGCAGTGGGGTGGCATGGCAGGCTGAACCTTGTTCATGTGAAACAACGTGCCCAGCGGGTCAGCGGACCGTCACATGCTGAACCCACGTCAAGACGGAGACGTGCGGGTCATCTTCCGTCTAGGAGCGGCCAAAGACCACGTCATCAACGTGGTGTTGTACGCCGAATTCGAGAACGTGTTGGAGATCAACACCAAAGGCGCCGTGCTGTACAACGTGTACCGGGTATAAAGCCTGGGTGAACACCTAGGAAACCAACCAAAAAGATGGAATTCGTGGCCACCACTTACCGGCAGTTGGACTATTTGGCCCGCCGTGATCCCATCTTGGCTCCAGTGTTTGCCGGCGTGTGCCTAAGAAAGACAAACCGCAAGGGTACATTGTCAACAGGGACCCGCACGATCGACCGGGTACGCATTGGATCGCCCTGTGGACGGAAGACGACCGGTGCGAAGTGATGGACAGTTACGGCTTACCGTTGGTGACGTATGACTGTCGGCCCTTGATGGAGTGGATCGTGACCCATTGGCGATGGGTGGACACGAATCGACAGAGTTTGCAGACGATCACCAGCCAGAATTGCGGGCATTACGCCTTGACCTTTTTGATCCCACGGATCTGGCGGGCAATGATCATCGGGTGGGTCAGCGGTTGAAACATCAGATCCGACGCCAAGGTGTGGATTGGATGCGTTTAGATTTCAAAGACTGGTCACAGTAACGCCTTGTCAATAAAACGTTGAAACGATGAAACATGTGTGCGTGTGTCTGTATCTTTTGTTTTTTCCCCCTCGAAACCGTGGACGGCCCATGGCTCAACGGCAGAGCGCGGGACTGTAGATCTCGAGGTTGTCGGTTCGACTCCGGCTGGATGGAGGCCTTTTTCGTATTAAAAAGAAGAAGGTCGAGGGGGAAGGGGGAAGGGAGGAGAAGAAGATGTTGCGTTCGCCCAGCAGCGTCTTGGTGGTGGGTCCGTCGAGGTGTGGCAAGACGGTGTTCGTGACGCGTCTGTTGGCACAGGCGGCCGACCATTTTGCGGTGCCGCCCCAGACCGTGCATTATTGTTACGGGGCCTGGCAAGACGGGTTCGAGACCTTGAAAGCGTCGGGCGTGCACCTGCACGACGGGGTGCCAGATCCGTCCGACTTGACGGCCTGGTTCCCGTTGGGGAAGCACGGCATGTTGGTGTTGGACGATCTGATGGCCGAAGGTGGCAACGACAAACGCGTGTTGGATCTCTTCACCAAAGACTCGCATCATTGCGGCATCACGGTGGTGTACCTGTTCAAGACATGTTTCCACCAGGCAAGTACGCCAAGACCATTTCACGCAGCGCCCATTACGTGGTGGCCTTCAAGCACCCGTGGGATCGATTGGGGGTCCGCAACTTGCTGATGCAAGCGTTTCCCACGCATTGGCGGGACGTGATGGACGTCTACGAACGTCAGACGCAATGGCCTTATGGCTACTTCCTGTTGGATTTGCATCCACTGTCCGACGATCGGTACCGGGTGTTCTCGAACGTATTAAAGGACGAAGGGTGGACACGCACGTTTGCTCGCAAGACAGTTTGAAAATGACATGGCCACGCGGTATCCTGTGGGCGTGGGGGCTGCCTCCGGGCACGCCGCCGAACGCGACCGAGCGGCCACTGAACGACGACGACATCTCAGCACGCTCTAACCCGACGTGGATCTGGCGTACGTGTGTGCTCCGTCAACCGACCACGTTGGACGAATTGTTCGCCTCCGTGTCACCCCCATCGCGACCCTTGATGTTGGGTACCCCAATCGTGGCCGGAGGCACACCGTCGCCTTGTGAGACAGCTACCGCGGCGGTAGGCGTGGGGTCCACGTCCTCGGACACGCCCACCACCAGTCGGATCGCCGGCATCAATGCCCGATCGACCGTGGGTTACAAACGGCCTCGACAATGGCCTCTGCCGGTGCCGTCGTCAGGAGGGAGTAGCAGCAGCAGCAGCCGGAGCCATCAGAGCAGCACCCCGAGAGGTCGTCCCCGACGACGACGCTGAGGGGATGGAGGAGGAGGACGTGGAGGAGGCAGCGACGGTGGCGACGGCGGTGGAGGAGGAGGACGGCGGACCACCGGTGATGCGACAGACCTTGTCGCGTCTATCGAATCCAAACTCGTAAAAAATGACCAAGACACCCGTGTCGCTGTTGACGTCGACGCCGGCCATTCTGAAATGGTGGACGCCTGACGCCTTGCAACGGTTGGATTCATTGTTCGCTTTCTACCACCGGCACTGGTGGTGTCATTGTCGCACCTTCACCCGGGTGCGGTGGGTGCACGCCGTGTGGAACGGTTTGGCCCTCTTGATCATGGCGGCCGGGTTGATCGTCGGGCCCGTGTTGGACGACAGTCTGTTGGTGGCTTGCCTGGCCGCCTTGGGCACGGTGGTCAAAGGGTGGACGGATTTCAAGAAATTTGCGTTCAAAGTGGACATGGCCCATTGGGCGTACACCACCTACGCCAAGACGTTGATCGAATTACGCACGTACGTGTGCGGCGTGCCGTTGGACCACGTGGAGAGTTTTCTGATCAAGATGCAGATGTTGGACGATGTGGTGGCTGACGTGGCTCCGCCGTTGACGGACTGCTGTTTAGCCACCTACATGGCCCACTTTGAGTGCATACCGGTGCGCGGGGACTGTTACATGGACGGTTGCACCCGACCGTTGTTGCCCATCGAATGCATAAAAGCCACCACCCCGCCCACCCGCAAGCCGTGAACCATGCCTAAAACCCGACAACGACGCAAGATGACGACCCGCCGACACCAACGCCCTGGCAGTCAGACGGGCGGACTCTTTCTGTTGCTGGCCTTGTTGCCAGCAGCCATCACCGCGGGCAAAGCGGCGGCTTTGGGCGGGATGGCCGCCGGAGCCGGGTACAGAGTAAAGAAAGGTCTGGAAGTGGCCACTCGGAAACGGTGCTGATCCATAAAAAGGGAACTGCTTCCCATCCTCCTACCGTGAACCATGCCTCAAACGCGACAACGACGCCATCACACCGTCAACGCCGTGAAATGGGGCACCCGCCGACGCCGTCAGACGGGCGGACTCTTTCTGTTGCTGGGCTTGTTGCCGGCGGCCATCGCCACGGGCAAAGCGGCGGCCTTGGGAGCCGTCAGTGGGGCGGCCGGCTACGGGGTCAAGAAAGTGATCCAGGCTGCCACCCGGAAACGGTACGATGCGTGAGCCGTGGTAAAAGCCGCCCAGGCCAAAAAGAAATGCGGGTTTCTTTGACATCCCGACGGGTCCACCTACCGTTGGAAACGTTCATAAAAGAAGGACCCCCGTCGGACCCCGAAGACGACAAGGATGAAACGGTTGCGACGTCAACGACCGTTTTTGCAAGCCCTCTAGCAAGAAGCCCGGGGGCCGGGCACCCGACACGATCTGTTGCAGCATGCCAATGATGATCAGATCAATGCCGTCAGCGAATTGGTCTTGAACCTCTTGAAACGCATTCCCGTATCGCGACCCTTGATGGCCCGGCTCCGCAAGCATAAAAAGGTGTTGTGCGAAGTGGGTCAATGCAAGAATTCGTTGAAACGTCGTCGGGCTTGGTTGATGTCGCAACGAGGTGCCGGATTATGGACGAGTCTACGCGACACGTGTCGATGCGTGCTACCCTTTGGACCCTGATGCAACTCTTGCAAGAAGCCGACGCCGAGAACACCCGATTGTGGCACGAGACAAACCGGTGGCAACGGGATTACACCACCGTCTTGGAACAGTATAATAAGGTGCTGCGCGACAAGATGCAGTTGGAGAAACGTCTCTTCTGCGATCCGTGTCGCAGCTTGTTGGACATCGACGGCCAAGTGGAATTGTGCAATGCGTGCACGCGCCACATGCCATGAGGATGGAAGAGATGATCGTCATTCCCAAGCAGGAAGTGCCCGGCCTGGTACAGTATTACAAGGGCATGGTGGGTGAGAATCCGTTGTTGACCCGTGCGGGCCGATTGGGCGCCAAGAAACAACGGTTGTTGACGGACACGTTGTTGCCGGTCTCTGAAGCCGTGCAACGTGTCAAACCCGTGTCCAGTGCCTTGCGACGCACCACCAAACGGTTGTGGCAATTCACTGCCCTGTTACTGCCGGCCAGGGCCGAAGGGGACGTGGGTGATGCGATGCCGATCTCACCACCTCGGCCTTGGAGAAATGGATGCAACACATGGTGCGAGTGGCCGAAACCCCGTGTGGACACGTGGTGGCCGCCGAGGCACAACAAGCGGCCATAGGGACCCCGGCCCCGCAGGTGGCGTGGCGGTGGTCAAGAAAGAAACGTGGGCCCGACCCAAGACGGTGCCGGGCGGACGAGCTCGGCCCATGAAAGAAGGAGGGTTGCCAGAAGTCACTGGGTTCAAACCCAAGAAACGGAGCCGCCCGAGCACCGACGAACTGCTCCAAGAAGCCCGGGACACCCGCGAGCGGATCGAGGAAGCTTTAAAAACCAGGAAGACGCCAGCCGAGGTCCGACACTTGTGACCCTTATCCGGGTGGGAAACGTGGGCCGAAGGCAAAAAGACGCACTGGAAACTTGATGGCTCCGACTACTAGAGCGCAGGCTCGACGACGACGTCAGACCCAACCGAAAAAGATGACGAAGAGGCGACAACGTGGGTGGGGGTTGGACGTGCAGAAATGGTTGGGCAAGACCGGCTTGAAATTTCATTGGCCGGGGTATCAGTACATGGGCCCCGGCACGCGTCTCGCCAAACGTTTAAAACGCGGGTACCTGCGCATCAACCGGTTGGACAAGATCGCCAAAGTGCACGACATCGATTACTCGAAAGCTAAGATGTTGCAAGACAAGCACGCGACCGATCGGAGATGATTCGCGCCATCACCGCCCTCCCGGGGAAAAAGACGTGGATTGAAGCCATCGTCAAGAAAATCATGCAAGCCAAGACCCGTTTGAAATTGTAAACTCTGTTTTAATGATGCATGTATGGGAATGTCAATAAAAAGTCAAAAAACGAAAAAACACGTCTTCTTCTTTCGTCTACGGATTGTACACGTGCAGCAGTCGGTTCATGTTCCAGCCATGTTCTGGGTCGAGATGGGAGCAATAGCAACAATCGTCGAGCATGTACGCCAGGCAGCACACGTCCCAACCCATCCTCTGCAAGACAAAAGAAAAAAAACGAAGGGGACGTCAGGGACCTTGCCGTTGCCATCGTCGTTTCACCATGTCTAGTCGATGAACCTGATTGGTGTGTTCGCATCGGCAACACTCGTGGTAAAAGAAGGCAAAGATGCAAATGTCTCCATCCGTGAACTGTTTTCAAGAATAAAAACAAAAACGGGTTTGAGGAGGACTCTCTTCGTCTAAGTCGAGGTAAAGGAGGGCTGCCTGCAACCGTTCTTCTCGATCCCGTCGCATCGTTTCCATGTCTCGGGGCAGGTGATTGCAATAACAGCACTCCCCCAAAAAGTGCCCGTACTTGCACACGTCCCATCCCATGCTCTGCATTTTTAGAAAAGAAAAAAAAGGGCCGTCAACGTATTCGCAAGAAAAGGAGTCCACGTGTCCGCGCCTCGGGGAACCTGAAAGTAAAGTGACGATGGCGTTGACCGTAGTTCTCTACGCGATAGAGCAGACAACGATGTCCCGGGGGAAGGATCTACGGAAAAGAAGGATCAGAAGAAGAATCGAATGAGGCAGCACTCGAGGTCGAAGCCGTGATTGCAGGGTACTAAAACCTAAGGAGGAGAAGGGCCAGGATCAATGGCAGGGCGGATGAAAACAGTAGTGGAGACGACACTGCCAGCAGAGGATCTGGAATGCCGCACATTCCGGGTGGTGGCATCGCCACACCCCGAACCGCAGTCTGCGATGGATCGGATCTTCCCGCATGACCTAGGTTCAGACGAAAAAGAGAGCAGGGTACATCAACACGAGGCGACATTCGAGGTGTGGCGGTGTCGATGGCAGGATGCGGATCCGACGATGGTAGTGTCCCGTGCGGGTAAAACACTACGTGGTCGCATGCATGAACTGCAAACAAAGACACCCCCGACGTCGTTCCATCTCTCTCTCACTGGAATGACAGTGAATACTGTTCCGTACATATCAGACGAAAACAACAACAAGGACAACCATACACATTCACAGTGCCGTGGATCCGATAGCGAGTCGCTCGTGCACAGTCGCCCGGTCGGCAAGCCAATGGATCCGTTCCGTCATCTCCGGCGGTAACCGATCCCAGTAACTGGGCGTGTCTTCTTTGCACAGACACACTTAGCAGCGGGTGCCTCCACGTCCCACTTGCACGGCAACAGGCGTTTGGTCGTCATGGTAAAGACTTTTGGACCTCCGTCAGCCGAACGCGCGGTCTTATGCGTTTGGCTTCCACCAATCAAAAACCGTCTTTTCCCCACGTGACTCAGAGACATCTATCGAGAGGGTACCCCCTATCCCCCCTCCAGGGGCCTTTTTTCGAGAGAGGTCTGGGCGAGACGGTGATTGGTCGACTTGGAGACTATAAAGCTGGAGTCCTGGCAAGTCGGAGCCATTCTCTGCTCACTCGTCAACCTGGTGAGCTCCAGTATGTCTGAACCCGGCCCCAGTGGACTCTCTCTCCCAGAGCAACGGGCTCTCTAACAGCAACAGCGCGAGACCTTCGCGCACGACCACGCACTCGCGTATCTTTTCCCAGAGGACGACCCCGAAGGCGATGCGTTATGCAATGCGGCCCTGGACGCGTGGGAACAGCCACAGCAGCATGGGGGCGGAGCCCACCAGCCCCTCGAGTTAGACCTCGTACCCGGAGAAGATCGACGCGTGTGACGTTTTGGGCTCCATCGCCGTGTCTTCCGTGCCCAACTCCGACCCCAGACCCAACTCATGGAAGGGGACGATGTGGGTGGAGCCATCGAGGGAGCCTTGACCCGGGCCATGGACCGTCAGCTGGCCTCCGATGCCGAGACCCTCGACGATGATGGCTACTTGATCACCAACTTCCAGTCGGATCAGTTCCATCAAGCCTACCAATCGACCCGACTGACCTTAGGCGAGTGGCGATTGTCATGAAATTCTTTTGTCTTTACTTGTATAGTATGTTTCGTTAGTGTTAATTACTTATTGTTAACGTATCTTTGTAATAAACCGTAATTAGTACCTTAAAAATAGCTTGTAAGTTTATTTGTTCTTAAAGTGTTGATTTAGTATAGTGTTGTAAATGTAGGACCGTTAAAACAATGAGTGTAAGTCAGATGTTAAGAATTAATTATTGTGGAATTACTATTCATCATATAAAAGGAAGCAAGGCGTGGTAAAACAGCGGACGGAAAGAAAGCTAGCAAGAAAGTTGAAGTGAAAGGAAAAGGGTAAGAAAGACGAGGGCCAGTCGGTGAAAAAACTCTCTCAAGAGAAAACCACTACCAAGAGACTTTGGTAGGAACCAGCCGGGAATTCAAGACGAAAAAACCTTTGTCTACGGCGAGTTTGGAAACGAAGAGGGAGAGGTCGAGCAAGCTGAAATTGAAAAGGAAAGAGTGAAAGAAGAACTGGGAGTTCAGAGCCAGTTGAGAGCCCGAGTTGTCATCGGAAGGAAAGTTTAACAGTTGGAAGGAAAGTATAGACGGAGACCGAGAAGGCGTTGGAAAGTGGGAAGAGACTGTCGGTTTGTTGCATGTTATTTGGTAAACGAAGTAAGAAGGAACTGAACTGTTCATATTGTAAATATTTAGTGTAAATAGTACATTAGTTTTAGATAAGGTTTAGTTGCATTGATAGTAATTGTCATACTTGTAATTAAATTAGTTCCTAAATTAAATCATCCGTACTTTTTTTTTAAAATTTATGTTGGTGAGTCGTGTGTTTGTGGGAAGGGGTTTATGTAAGTTTTTTTTGTTCTACGTTTTGTTCTACGTTTCCTGGGTCATCCGGACCCACGTCACAGCGATGCGAGGATTTGCGTGCACGTGGCCTCATGCAGGACCTGGCTCGGCGTCTCAATTCCAACGAGAATTTCAGAATGAACGACACGTTCCAGCTGCAGGTCACCCTGGCCCGGGATCGCGGCCGTGGAGGAAAGAGGAAAGGTTTGAGTTGGGGGAGTGTGTCGGCCAAACAGTTTCTGTGCCTGAAACGCTGCATGGTGCCCCTCGACAACACCGATGAGCTCTGTTGCACCCGGGCCTTGGTCACCATGCGTGCCCACGCCGACGAACAAGCGGGTCGGGTGCCCGAGGACAGCTACGATTTGCTGCGTCATGTACGCCCCTGCCAGACCCGGCTGGCCCGAGCCTTGCACGCCGAGGCCCGGGTGCCCAAAGGTCCTTGCGGATTGGGGGAATTGGACCTGTTCCAGATCGTGCTGACCGACTATCAGATCAAGGTCGTCGAGCGGGTGTGCTGTCATCTTTGCAGGACCGGCCTGCACGGGATGGCCCATCCTACGTCTGGTCAAGATCGGCGCCCACTACCACGGCTGCACCAGCTATGCGGCCTTCTTCAACAAGGCCTATTACTGCGACGCGTGCGACCGTGCCTTCAATCAGGAGGATTACGAGCATCACCCGTGCCAGGGCCGGAAATACCACGCTTGCCACCAGGAGAACTGTGCCGAGTACCAGGCGGCTCGCCAGATCGGTGCTCCACCCGATGTCATCTGTCCCGAATGCCACCGGCGTATCTACGGTTCCACGTGCGCCGACCATCACATGCGGTTCCAGACCCGGAGTGGACACCCCGCCTGTCGCGAGGAAGGCAACCGTGTCTGTGATATCTTTTCACGTTGCCTCATCTGTTGCAAAGAAATGCCCGGACCCGAGCGACATAAACATCGATGCGGCCACAGACTTTTCCCCACCTGCGAGAAACGCGTCGACTTGCAGACCCACCGATGCTACATGCAGAAGGTGGTCGAAGACAAGCCCAAACGCCGTCGACGACGTCGAGGAGAGGCTGCCGGGCTGCAGACCTTGCGGGCGAACGAGTCGGACGACGATGGGGATAGCGACGACAACGACAGTGAGGCCACTGGAGACCGGCGCCCACCTCCCTTGCTGGTGTACGCGGACTTTGAGGCCATGCAAGAGGGGGGTTTGCACACACCGAACTTGATCTGCTGGGAGCAGGAAGACGGCGATCATCAGTACGTCGAGTACGGAGCCGACTGCTGTGAAGCGTACTTGGACTGGGCCACACACGTGGCCGAGCACGAGAGCCGACAAGTCATCACGGTCTTTCATAATTTCAAAGGCTACGATGGCATGTTCGTGCTTCGTCAGCTGTACGACGATGGCTACACGGTCACCCATCAGATCTGCATCGGCTCCAAGGTCTTGAGCTTCCGGACCGGCGACCTCAAGTTTGTGGACAGCTGCTGCTTCATCCTGCAACCTCTGCTCAAGTTTCCCGCCACGTTTGGCCTCGTCGAACTGAAAAAGGGGTTCTTTCCCCATTTTTTCAACACTGTTGAGAACCAAACGTACGACAAGGATGAAATGCCGGCCCAGGACTATTACGATCCGGACGGCATGATGGAGGACAAACGCCGGGAATTTCTGGCCTGGTATGCAGACCGTGTGGCCGAGCGGTACCATTTCAACTTCTGGCAGGAACTCGAGGCGTACTGCAAGTCGGACGTCCGTTTGCTGAAGGAAGGGTGTCGTCGGTTCCAGCAGGAGTTCGAGGCCGAGGCGGGGTTCAACCCCTTCCTCAAATGTATTACCATCGCCTCCTCCTGCATGCATCCTGCATCGTACTTTCAGAAAAAGTGGCTGCAACCCGACACCATCGCCGTCGAACCCCCACTGGGGTGGCACGGGGCCCGTAACCGGCAGAGCGTAGAAGCCTTGCAGTGGCTTCACTGGTGCAAGCAAGAAGCGCGTCGCGTCACCCGCGAGAGCATGACCGACGAGGAGTGGCAGGCCCATGACCTACTGCAGTTGGAGGATCCCGACTACGAGATCCGTGGCCGACCGCATCGCGCACGTTGGCAACCGCGGCGAGCAACGACTTTGACTCAACGGTCGCGTCTTCGAGGTCGACGGCTACGATCCCGTCATGCACACGTCCTACGAGTACCACGGCTGTTACTTTCACGGCTGCCCACGGTGTCACCAGGGAAGAATGAACCAGAAGAGCCCAGTCCGTCCCGATCGCACCCTCTGCAAACTCCAGGAGGCCACCGTCACCAAGGAAACGGCCCTGCGCAATGGAGGAGTCCGTCTAGTGACCATGTGGGGGTGCGACTGGAAACACCTCAAGGCCCAACGCGAGGACATCCGGACCTGCCTGGCTCAGCATCCCATCGTGCTACCCCTGGATCCACGAGACGCTTTCTTCGGCGGCCGTACCAACGCCGTCGTGCTGTATGCCACCGTCGACCCCGAGAAAGGCGAGCAGATCCGGTACGTGGACGTCACCTCCCTCTACCCGTGGGTCAACAAGTACTGCGAGTACCCCGTCGGGCACCCGGAGATCAAGACTCATGTCGAAGGCACCGACCTGTCCCCGTACTTTGGGCTGGCCAAAGTCGAGGTGATCCCGCCGCCGTTGCTGCACCACCCCGTGCTGCCCTTACGGAGTGGCGGCAAACTCACGTTCCCTCTCTGCCGTACTTGCGTGGCCACCGAGCAAACCAAACCCCACCTGCTGGACCGGACGTGGCGTTGCCCGCACACCCCTGAGCAACGGATGCTGACCGGCACGTGCTGTACGCCTGAACTGACCAAAGCCGTGGAGCTGGGCTACGAGATCGTCCAGATCCACGAGGTCTGGCATTTTTCCACGCCGCCAGACGGGACTCTTTGCCGGGTACGTCAAAACCTGGCTCAAGGCCCGGCTCGAGACCCTCAGCATCTCGAGTGCCAAGCCGCCCGTGACCGGTTCGTGGCCAACTACTCGGCACGCGAAGGTGTCCAGTTGGATCCCACCCAGATTGTCAAGAACCCAGGCCGTAAAGCCCCTGCCAATATTATGCTCAATTCCTTCTGGGGCAAGTTTGGCGAGCGGCTCAACAAGTGCCAAGTGGAGCAAGTCACCTCCCCGGCCCGGTTCTACGACCTGTTACGTGACGAGTCCGTGGTCATCCATGCCGTGCGGGTCGTCAACGAGGAAATGTTGGACGTGACGTACAACTACGTCGACGAAGCGGCCCCTAAGAGCAACCGGACCAACGTCTTCATTGCCGCTTTCACCACCTGTCACGCCTGCCTCAAGCTGTACAGCCACCTGGAGCACGTGGGAGCCAACGCCTTGTACTTTGACACGGACTCGGTCATTTGCAAATGGTGGCCCGGCCAGCCGGAGATCGAGCTCGGCCAGTTCCTCGGCGAGATGACCGACGAGCTGGAAGATCCGGACGACTACATCTGCGAGTTCGTATCGGCAGGCCCCAAGAGCTACGGGTACGAGACCCACAAGGACAAACACTGCTGTAAGTCCAAGGGATTCACCCTCAATTTCTGCGGCAGCCAACAACTCAATTACCGAGTCCTGAAAGCCAACGTGTTGCAGGAGTTGCGGGACCCCTTGGACCAGCCGCGCCAGATCCCAGTCTTCGACCCGCATTTCATCACGCGAGATGCCGACCGCCAGCTGGAAACCGTGACCCAAATCAAACGGTACCAGCCGGTCTTTGACAAGCGGGCCGTCGACCCTAACACGGCCATCTCGTACCCGTACGGTCACCTGGCGACCCACGAGGCGACCCAGACGCGGTTTGAGGACCTGCAAGCGCGACGCCTGGTGGCTCAGCAAGAGGAGGTGCGACGGCAGCAAGAGGCCGAGCGTCAGTGGCGGCAACGCAAGAGCGAGGCCTTGGAACGACGGCGGCTCCAGGAGCGGGAACGATCACGACGGCGACGGGCTGACCCGGAGTTTCATGAGCAGGAGCGGGAAAAGGATCGTCGACGCAAACGACCACGGACGGAGTAAATAGGTCAAGGGGTCTGGGTCGGCATCTTCGGCATCGCGTGGGACGGTTCCCTGCTCGGGTGAGCACTGTCGGCTCGACGTCGTAGACGACCACCAGTCCTCTCCGTTGTGTTTTTTCAAAAGAGAGATGGAAGTCAAGACGAAGTCTTGAGGGACGGGAGCGTCATTCGGACCTCCCCCACGTTCCCGTTTGTCAACTAGCTTTTTCGTTTTTATTGAAAATTTGTAAAAATTCATTCAAAAATCGTTTTCCTTGCTTTGGGGCGTGACTTCCGGCCTTATGCCCATATTTGGGCATTTTCCGTCCGCAAAAAC
This sequence comes from Astreopora myriophthalma, assembly GCA_014634185.1. Taxonomy (NCBI): domain Eukaryota; kingdom Metazoa; phylum Cnidaria; class Anthozoa; order Scleractinia; family Acroporidae; genus Astreopora; species Astreopora myriophthalma. The sequence goes on along the minus strand of BLFK01000782.1, from coordinate 98,576 downwards.
CTAAATTCAAAATGAGGGACAGTTAATGAGATGCATCGCGTTCTGATTGGTCGAGAGCGATCACGTGGGCTGTATGCGGCTCTCTGATTGGTTAGGCCCTACACAGACCACGTATACTACTTATGGTCATCCAGACGAGGTCGCGGGAGCTTACGTCATAAATCTTCTCGAGATGCCAACGGGGATGTTTTGCTCAACTGTTTTCTCTTCCTCTGTCATCGCATGATTTCGGAATTAGCATCCACCATTTCAGTTTTAACATCAGACAAGTTTTTTTTTCCCAATATCTTTTATGATAATAGTATTGGACGTACCATTATTATCATCCCGCAAGTAATTAATGTCAGTTACTGCACCCGGCCAGTGAGTCGACATTCATAGTTTGCTTTTTTTATATATTCTTTTTACGATAAAAAAGGTTGATTCACAGTTTCAGTCACAATTTTTTTCAGTGCAAAAATTAAGCTGTTTCTCGAAGTTTCTATCTTGTGAAGGAAAAAGTGTATTACTTAAATTGCTTTTAAATAACTTATCATTGACGTCGTGATGAAGATTTAGTTTAAATTAGAAGCCTCCAATACTTTTTGTAGACTTCTTCAAAGTACTTCGACATTCGACTCCAGCATTTTAACTCGCTTTATTCTGCTTCCTTAATCGGCGGACCAAATCTATCGCTCAAGCGTTTAAAACTAAAACACGAAGAAACACAAAGCATTACAAAACGGACTACCGCGAAACAGAAACTCGACGGAAACACAACACTTACATTTGTTTGTTGCTGGTGGATTGACGTACAAATTCAGTGCGAGGAGCAAGTACTTGAAATTATTCAGCTCAGTGAAAGCGACTTTAAGCAACTGCAACTACGGCGAAAACTGCTCCGAGAGCTAAAACGAAAGAAGGGAAAAAAAACTAAATAGTGACTACATTGAGACCTTAAATACTAAAGAAAACGAATAAATTAAACACGAAATTCCTGACTAACACATAAGAAGAATACGACACTAATGATTAGGTGTTTAGATCGTAACACTTTTTGACAGACAAAGAACAAGATAGAGGAGGGAAATGTGTAAATTTAATTCATTTTCATATGCGGTTGTCAACAGTCCGCAACAACATTTTAAACAACCAATGGAAACCAGTTATCATCAGGGCCATTAGCGACGAGCCGCAACAACATGACGCTTTGCTTTGAACCAGGTGAATAGGCTTTATATCTTCGGTGGCGTTACAAGATCTTGGACGCTTTCTCCGCCATGTTTTGGCTGGTGGTTCTGCCTTGGTGACTTTCGTTTCACTAACACGTTTTTCTGTAGCGGTGGTCACAGTCAGTGGCCTCGTTGTCGGACCAGTATCACATTCCACTTTGTCGGTTGCTTTCCCATCGGCTGAAGAAGTGAGGAAAAAAAGTCACGTATGAATGGATCATTTTCACATGACGTCACGGCAGCCATATTAGTGTACCTAAACAAAGAAACGGCGGCCATATTGGTGTCCCAGAACAATCTTCGGAGAATTGAACTCCATTCTGTAAATCAATATGGCGGCTGGTCACGTGAGCGAATTTTACTTTCGGGGAGGAATTCCATATTTTAGCAAGAAAAAATTAATTTGAAACAAAGAAATTCTGCATGACGATAAAACTGGGAAATATATAGAGAGTTCATTTCGCTCCAAATGATGAAATAACTATCAGTATCTGACACCCATGCCAAGTCAACTAGATTCAAAGGATCCTTTTTATAAGGACCTTTAGTGCATGCATCCAGTCTGTTGAAGAGAGAAGAGGTACATGTTAAGGCAACAAATGCACTTAATTTAGAGACAAACACGGGGCTTATATTACTATGAACTTTTAATTTAGCTGCGTAGTTTTGGGGGAATTGAAACCACGGTAAAAATTAGTAAGAGCCATAAGCGAACATATCTTTCAAACCGGCAGTCAGATTCATCAGTATTCAACCAGATATTCTGATTTTATCGACCTCACACTTGCAGAACCAATATTTAAGCATTTTCCCTCCAGCACATTTAAGCGACTCATCCGAAAAAATTCTTAAGAGATAGATACAACACAGCTTATCCTCAGTTCATTTTTTAATTCACTATTCAAGTTGCTGCACATGTTATGCGCTTATTACGAGTCAGTGTCCTTAACACCGAGGGGAAGACTCAATTTGTAGTAAGCCCTCAGGCTTCACTGAGATTTCCCCGCCACGAATTATTTTCTAATCCCTTAGTTTATTTCTCTATTTCTTTTTTTTTTTTCTTTTTTTACCTAATTGCTTGTACTTATTTCTATTAACTATATCATCTTGAACTGGATTCACTTGTTACCCGATTGTATTGTATCACTTTAGTTATTGTAACGATGAGGAACAGTATAGTCCCGATGCAAAAGCTTCAATAACACACCAAATGAAAATTACATGGCGTGTATACTATAACACTGAGGAAGTACTCTATGTAATACTAAATGAAAACAAAACGTATTTTATATACAACAACATGAAATATCGTCACAGTTACGACTTTTCTTTCCCAATAAAAAACGTATTATGTGGCAAACGAATCAAATAAATAAAACATATGAACTTAATTGTATCCATGGCTATTTCTCATCCGTTGTGTTAGTGCATACCATTCTATTGATTCTCCGGGCCCCTTTTTTTTCCAATTTGCATAAGTAGTCAGAAGTCTTAAAGTAAACTTTCAACGCTAACTAAACGATCTCAGCTATTTACTGCGATTCCGACCATGTTGCCTGGCCATAAACTCGTCTCGGAAACCGGTCAGACAAATTTTTTTTCACGATAGCCAGTAGACTACTGGCGAGTTAAATTTAGCATCTTCGTTCTTCCGCTCCTTTACTATGTGAATTAAAAGAGGTTAGGGACTGTTGGCGCGGCGTTGCTCACACTGTATGCATGAGCAAATTTTTGGACAAACCCTGATGGACAAGATTAATTGTTTATTGAAAATCAGAATAGCCACCCGGGAATGACCAAATATCCAAGATATAATCTCAGCAAAGTGAGGGCACATCTTCTATCCACAATACAATCGACGCAAAGTAAGGAAGGGAGGGAGTGAGGAAAAAATTAATCCCGACTTGCTTGAAACCAACTGCGCAAGCGAAAGAGGCCTTGTGACTAACTTGCATGCCTTGTAAAAGACCCGCCAAACTGGGATTTGGTAAAATTATTTCTTGAATGTAACATCTCTAATTCAGCATGAGCCCATTCAATATTCTCATGTCGGAAATACACTTTATTTTTCAAAGCGAGTCCGAGTGGGAAATTTATGTGATGGTACTTATTGTAACCTTTTCTATAAATGTAAACTAATTTTCGGAACAAAAGCTTTGTAGTTTGTGTCGCTTTGAAAAAAGATCTAGAGGCTCAACGCAGAATGAAATACCTATTAACCCAGTTGAAACTAAATTTATTCTTTCAAGTCAAGCCACAGTTTCAGTATAAACTCGTCCCCTATTTCAGCAGTTCAAACGTTATCGGGGTTCTTTAGGTCACGCAAGCACAGCGCATAAACAGCCGGTTTCTTCAAGACCTTAAACATGCAAAGTCTTTCAGCTGAGAATAAGCCATTCTGAAGTTCAAATGAGGCTAGGGAGGAGTTTTGTAGTTTTAGTCTAGTTAAAAATTGACGCCCGTGACAAAAAAGAGCGTATCAAAATTACTTTCTTTACAAAGTTTGAAGCTGTTTAGTTAGATTGCACCCAAATCAGAAATCACAAAAAAGTAGGGAATATTTTGGCCACCTTTTACAGCTCACAGTGCCCTTATTATGTAACGAAACCTGTCCAAACTTGTTTAAGTTACTAATTTTTACGTGATCTTCTGGTGGCTGGGTTAAAGTTTTTAATGTGATGTAATTTTAACAATATGTAAACTAATTCCCAATCCTGCTTTTTTAACTTGCGATTGGCCTAAAAGTGCAACAACAGAAGGAACTGGGCACTAATGTGATTAACTTGGAACAATAGCTTTGCCAACTTACCCTTGTTGAATAAAATAACGACAATACAGAAAGTACAAAGTGCTACACGTTATAACTTACAGGAAACGCAGACGTAAATGATTTCCATTCGTATTTTGAAACCAAGATTTCTGCAGGGAAGTTTCATGTCACTGTTTAGCGCATGTGCCACGGGAACGTTGCATCTTGGCTTGCCGTCGCATACTTTTCTCAAAGCGCATTTCAGGTAGTTTTCTTCTTTTTTGGAAGCTCTACAAT
>BLFK01000782.1:80946-85946 GCA_014634185.1 Astreopora myriophthalma | reverse complement strand
AAAAAAATAGATTTGTTATTTGAAATTGGATTACCTATCTTGCAAAGACTTACCGGTGCTAGTTCATTCTTGTATTCATACTTACGAATTTCTTGAAAATTCATTTTATGGTTGTTCAAGAACGACGCCGTGGTCTCAAGTCTCGTTCGCGCGTAAATTTCAAACTGTCTAAAAAACTCTGCCGCTCAATAAAAAAAAGTGTCAAAATTTTTGTCTGGTTGAAACGGTAGTGCACTTTGCGCTGTAATTTTTACCTTGACTACATGTACAATAACAGACTAAGGAGATTACGTGCACTGTACAGAAATTGATTGATTAAAACATTTTTAATGTAATCTCAAAGACAGGATATCACCAGTCTCTCAACAATCACATTAAACAATTTACTGATGATTACCAGTCCCCATACAGTTCTCATAATGTTCTGTTGTTAGGTAGAATTGTATACAAAACAAAACACAACTCACCACCTGTGCCGTCACGCCAAGGAACACTATGAGTTATGAACAGTAATTGCACAAGAATTATTTTTTGTTACAAACGTATTGCAATTTCCACCCCAGACACCGCTTACATTTTTTTAGTTTTTTAGATATTATCTGCCCGCAAGCGTCGTATGATTGGACAATATTGTTACACAATAGCATCCTCGCAAATATAACGATCATTGTAACTATTTCCCGCCTGTTTTTCAATCAACCTCAGCCACGTAAGTTCTTTCCGTTTTTTACCACGTTTATGATTAGGATCTAAATCAATAAATTTCTTTCTGTCAAGAATATCAACGTTCAAGCTTTGCTGGTTATACTGCCCTATCTCAGTTAAGACCAAATATCGGTTGAGGTAGCGGAACAGTAAAAACGGAGAACTTTGCCGCTGCAAACTTTACGAAGTTGATTGCTTGCCAGGGATCGCTCGAAGCCATGGAGCATGGAGGTCTGTCACCTGAACAAGTCCCCCTACCAGAGTCAGAGGACGCGTTTGGAGTCGTGAGTTCCACAATGCCAGAAAACGATGACCCCGCTGAGGATGGGACAGGAGCAAATCGCCCCAAAAGAGTCAGGAAGCCAACGGTCAAGGTAATACTAAATAAATTAGTAGAAACAAAAAATCAACAGGAAGACCTCTGGAAGAGATCCTCAGATCAGATAAGATTTTACAGACACCAGACCAGTCTGTGGAAGAAATCCACAAGGCAATTACAGAAGCAAGATCCTTGTTCAATGCGTACAGGTTAACACTTTTATCTGTACAAGAATTAACTGCTAGCATTAGTTCAGGCGAAATCATTGAAGACCGAAAACAATTGGAGGAAACTGCGGCTAGGCATAAAGAATTCCTAGACAGTGTGTTGAAAGATGCTAATGAGCAATTAAAGAGTTTACTGTTAGAGTCACAATCTACGAGAAGCTTGTCGAAATGATGTGTCAACTCTGTGACATCCACGCGACTAAAGGCAAAGGCCGCCCCTGCACTAAAAAAGGCCGAACTGCAAAAACATAGAATTGAAAATGAATCGTGCTCAGCACAGTTAATACAATAACTCGCTCTAGCTAGGCGTAAGAGAAATGAACAGGCCAGCCTTGAAGCGATGCGCCTGGACAAAGAAGCGGCGATTGCATTAGCAAAGGCTTCGGCCATTGACGAAGAATTAAATCAGTCAGCTGGCTCTGTTCACTACAAACCACCTCACGCGCTCGATTTACCGTCTGCAAGCCGCAAAGATCGTGTTCAGGAATATTTAGATCCTCCACGTGACATTTTTTAAGACAGAAGACTTAGAACAAAAATACCACCCAGAGCATAAGGCCGAAACAAAGGTCAAGCTTATGGAACCAGACTGCAAACTGGAGGTTCCATTTCCCAGCAGGCCTAACCCAAACACGCCAGCATTTTCACCGGCACTCATCCCAGTTCAAACCCCCCATGGGTCCTTACATTGAATTCATGGCATGCAAAGAGCTAATATCGAACAAGATAGAGAAATTCGACGACCGGCCAGAGGATTACCATACGTGGAAGAGGTCACTCGAGAACATGATCAAGGGAGTAAACTTAAGTCCCAGTGAACAGCTTTCCCTGATTATTGAGTACACCACAAACTAATCCAAACGCCTCGTGCAAAGGCTCTGTAACGCTTTCATTGAGGACCCTGGGGAGGGATTAAAGCAAGTTTGGTGTAAACTTGGGGAGAGATTTGGTTCAAACGCAATAGCAATGCAAGTTCACCTCACAAAGCTTAACTCGTTCCCAAAGATAGGATTCCGAGACAGTAAATGAGTTCAAGAGTTCGGGGATTTGTTGCTAGAGCTACAATGCACGAAAAACAACAGGGGACTAAGGGGCCTAACAATTCTTGATGAGCTAGCCTATCTAAGACCTGTCGCTGATAAGCTTCCAGAAGACCATCAAGGGAGATGGCAAAGACATGCATTTAAGCACAAAACACAATATCATGTGGACTATCCATCCTTTGACAAATTTTTGCAGTTTATTCAAGAAATCGCGCAGGAAAGGAACGACCCTCATCTAACAATGGAAAACAGTGGCAAATCTGCAAATCTTTGCTGGGATAGCTATCCCCCAAAGTCTATAAGTTCTCGGAACACGCAACAAAGCATATCAACTGCCAAAACTGACATCGCAAGCCCCAAGCCCCCTGAGAAAGGAAATCCACCAAAACCGATCCCAGCAAACGGTGTTTCCTGCACGAAAGTCCCCACCCCTTGAGACCCTGTCGAGAACTAAGAAGTAAACCGTACTGTGAGTGCATGGACTTGCTAACACAGCACCACAGCTGTTTCCACTTTGTTTCTTTGTCCCACCATAGCGCCAAAGACTGTACCTTCACTCCGGAATGCAGAATATACCACAGCGACAGGCATGTGACTGCGCTTCATATCGATGAACCCTAGCAAGACAATCGGGTATTCAACAAGATGGAGAGGAAGCACAGAGAGGAAGCATGGCAAGGAGCAGGTGACAGGGAATTCTCAAGGAACAGAGCCGCCGATGGTAGCTAACAGATGTACGGAAGTATGCGGTCCAAATTCAGGAGGAATTGGCCGATCCTGCACGAAAATATGTTTGGCTGACGTATATGTCCAGAGCGCACCCAGTGACAAGATCAGAACCTATGTAATCATAGATGACCAAAGGAACTACTCCCTAGCAAGAGCCAAACTTTTCCAGAAGTTAGGCATCAAAGGTACGGCCACTGCATACATGCTCAAAACCTTTTCTGGAATTAAACAGACCCGAGGTAGATGTGCAGAAGGACTGGTTATAGAATCCCTAGACAAGCGCGTCAAGTATCAGTTACCAACAGTTACAGTGTGACGAGATTCCAAACAACCGCGAAGAAATTCCTACCGCAGAAATCGCACGGGTACACCCACACTTACGCCCGATAGCAGATGAGATACCAAGACTCGACAAACAAATAGGAATTCTGCTGCTCGTAGGACAGGATATCCCTCCTCTACACAAGGTCCACCAGTCACTCAACGGACCCAGAAATGCACCTTGGGGTTAGCAGCTACACCTGGGCTGGGTAGTTCTTGGAAATACTTGCCTCAATGGCGCCCACAAACCGGATGAGATTTCCACTTTCAAGACCCAAGTGCTTCAAAATGGCCGACCATCAGTATTCCTACCCTGCCCAAACCGCTTCCACCTTAAACACAATACTACCCCAACAACATGGGAAGGGCAAGAAGCAACACCCCTTATTGATAGCCCGTTCGACGACAGCTTGGGTCGCACCGTATTCATTCGTACGCATGACGATAACAAGCCAGGAACCTCCACTGAGGATAGGAGATTTCTGAGGATTATGGAAAATGGTATGGTGAGGGATAGAAATGGCAGCTGGCAGGCACCCCTGCTTCTATGCCGTGATCTCAAGGATCTTCCCAGCAGCCGCAAGAACGCTATGAAACGCCTCAAGTCCACAGCTCGTACCTTGAATAGGAAACCGGTCATGAAAGAACAATACTTTGGCCTCATGCAAAAGACTGACAACAACCACGCCGAAAAGATTCCAGAAGAAGACATGAAACCAGAAAAACGGTGTTGGTACCTACCGCACTTTGGTGTTTATCACCCCCAAAAAGCCCAACAAAATCCGCGTCGTGTTCGACTTGGCTGCTGAATGCGATGGTATATCCCTAAACAAGCTGCTACTATCCGGTCCCGACATGACAAACAACCTACTCGGGGTGCTTTTACATTTTTGTCAAAACCCAGTCGCGATAGTAGCAGACATCAAACAAATGTTCCACTCCTTTAAGGTCAAAGGGGAGCACAGAGACCTTCTGCAGTTCCTGTGGTACAAGGACAATGATCCATCACCAGCAGTAGCAAACCATGGCCTGCGAAAAACTGCTGAGGTCGGAGAAGCTGAGTCCAGTTCAGACTCAAAGGCATTTGTACACAACAATTTTTACGTAGATGATGGCCTCCATTCTGCCCCCGATCCTGGACTGGAAGTGCAATAGATTTGCTTTGCCGCACTCAAGCTATGCTCACCACCGTGAACCTCCGCCTACACAAAATTGCCTCAAGCCACGCTGAAGTCATGGAAGCCTTCCCACCTGAGGATCACGCCAGTGGACTCTACAACCTAGATTTCAACAAAGACCCAGTCCCAATGCAGCGATCACTAGGGGTGTACTGGGACTTAAAATCTGATGCCTTTCCCGTCCAAGTCGCACTAGAAGAGAAACCGTTCACACAGCGAGGAGTCCTCTCAGTAAGCAACAGCCTCTATGATCCTCTAGGTCGCGCAGCACCGGTTATTATTAAAGGGAAACAGTTGCTCAGATCACTGACTACAGAACTAAGTGCCTCACAGCCGGACACCTGGGATCTCCTGCTTGATTACCCTCTTGTTGCTAGTGACTCTTGCTCTACCATTAAATTTCTCTATTAGAACATTTGAAATGGCATCTACTCCACCTCTAGAATATGCCAATTGCAAGTGCTCTAGAGTCAGACCA
>BLFK01000782.1:45268-57768 GCA_014634185.1 Astreopora myriophthalma | reverse complement strand
CGTTTGTAGACAAAAGTTTTATTTGATGAAACACTACATTTCATTTTGGAATCAAAACTGAAAAGCTCTCAAATGTCTTTTGCGTGGTTTTAGGCAGAGCAGTGCATGTCTTGATCGGTTCCAGAGTTGAGTCGTACAAAACAGTCTTAGGATGTCTTTAACCTTGTATACTGAATCCTTGCTGGGTTTAAAAGCAATAAGCTTGTTTCAAGCATTTTCTTCTTCCATATCGACGGTAAGCATCTACTTTAGTGGCTCGTATTTCAGCCCAGCCACGGTGCAATGTCTTTTGAATGCTGTTGACAATTTTGGAAACTTATGAGCCCACAGTGATTTGACCTGCGGTACAGATGTTGTGTACGTAGCATTACACTGGCGAAGACTGGCGAAGCTGACGAGTAAGTCTTCTCCTTTCAATGATTTAAATATCTCAGCTGGGTGGAGATCTTGCTTGTAAAGGACCTCGATTCGTGTCTTTTGGCATGATTACCACTAGAGAGTTTCAACGGGAATGATTGTAAGAGCATGCTCAAGCGGTTGCCACGGTGATACAAAAACAGGTACGCGCGGAGACTGGGTTATGAAAACATGGCGTATGTCGGCGAGTGGCCTTGTGGAGCCAAGAAGTGGCCGAAGAATAATTGTGTAAAATTAAAGAGCTGCGTTGCTTTTAACATGAACTAAACAGTAAAAGGAACCTTTGAAGTATATCTAGGTGAGTCTTGTAGAACTGTTATGTAAACGAACAAGAGTTTGTTGTAGAGCTTACACATTGTGAAATGACGGCAGAAAAGAATCATCGCGGCAAATTTGAATTTGGCGAATTATTGTCCAGAAAATATGTGTTTGAGAAGAGCAAATAAAGAGTGAAATTTCGCTGAATTGTTCGAAGTCATTTATCGAACAGAGCGATTTTTCGCACGAAAATTCGAAGCGAATTTTCGTTCCGAGCGAATTGTAGTTCAAAAATTCGCGTAGTTAGAAACAGTAGGCCTTGCGAATTATCGTGACTTTTCGTTGAAAATTTGCTTCCATCGAAAATTCGATATTTTTTCGTCGAAAAGCCAAGAAAAGCCACGAATTTCGGCAAAATACGTTTGCATTACTTTTGCACAATACTGTACGTCCAACTATTCTTCCTCCAAGGTGGATCCACTGTTTATTTCCTATGTGAAGCCTCACAAACCGATTTCAGCTCCTTCCCTTGGCAGGTGGCTACGTTCACGGCTGAAAGCCTCTGGTGTTAACGGCGACATTTTCAAAGCACATTCTGTGAGCAGAGCTTCAACCACTGGAGCTGCCAATAACAATGTCCTATTGTCCGAGATTTTAGGGATGGCTGATTGGTCGTCTTCTACCACTTTTCACAAACCTGTTCACTGCACAATGTTTGCTAATGCTGTTCTTAATTGATACTGTTTGTCACTAACGTTGCATCTTTGGAACTGTCAAGTGTTGAAATTTACTGATCAAACTTGTCACCCTTGCCTCATTTGTTGAGTGTTATTTAATTATCATAAGTGTCACTTTAGAACTGTAAAGAATTGTTGACACTTTCCATGTTTATATTCCGATCAAGATTGTCACCTTTACCTCTTTTAATGAGTTTTATTAAAGTATCACAAGTTATATGTGACTGTTTGCCCTTTTTTGGCACCACCTTTTTGCGTTGAACTCTACCAGTAGTTTTCTCATATATTTGGAACGGAGTTTGTGCAATATAATCCCAATTATACCAGGGCCGCAAAGCGGCCTGCCGGTATAATTGAAATTATACACTTCCTCTTTTAAAGTCTGCACTTTTGTTTTCAGTCGACCGTTGGCTCTCAGTAAATTGTGGGTTTTTTTATCCCTGCGAGTACAGTCTTTGCAGCTATAGGCAGTTGAGAGTGGTGTGCTAACAACTGAAGCACCTGAAGTATATGAACTGGCACTGCACGGGTTTGCTACAAAGGAAGCTGGTATACTTGCAATGTTGTTTTCCAGTACAAGAGATGCTGATGAAGGTGTACACATCTCATCAGCATTTGAGAGCTGTGGTTCAAGATTTGCAAGGTCTTGGTCCTCTGTCTCTGTCACCATAATTTGGGATGCTGGGGTAGTAACCACTGTGCTGGATGATGGTATGACTGTAATTTCTGTCTCTAATAGAGCCATTGTGGCTTCTGGGCTGGTGATCACTGTGCTAGACATGGTCTTTCTTCTCTTTCTGGTGCTTACCTCAGACAGAGCATCACGTTTCAGCTAAAATAATGAATAATTTCCAATAACATTTCAAATTAGGCTTAATTAACAATGCAGTTTTAAGCATAACCGTGTGATAAATGGAGGAGAGAGATTAAGCTGAGGGAGATTAAGCTGAGATCATCTAGCATATATAAAGTATAAAAAGCAGGAATAAAAGCTAGTGTACAAATATTGATACGTAAAAAGGATGCTAAGTAGCTAGCTGACATTGATCACCAGAAATTCGGATTATGGAATGCATTTAGTGCATAAATACACGACTAAAAACGTGGAAATCTTACTTGTCTTTTCCTGCAATCGCTAAGCTCCTCCGGAGCTGGCAGAACAATAGTGTCCCTGTTCGGCACAGCATCTTTCTTTAGGCACCAATTCATTTTAACACCTTGGGCCTCCATTCTGCTGAGTATGGCCAGGTTTTTCTCATAACATGATTCTTCAAACTGGGCAGAACAAGGAGGCGTGTACTTAGATGATGGATCCTTAAAGTTGTGTCTATGTCTGCGCACGAATTGAACCCATTTGCCTCTCACAACTGGATCTTTGGGGAAGTTATACATGCGGATGCCCTGCGTGAACGATCTGTTTCGACAACTTTGCTGATTGGGAGCACCAGCAACGCAATATCGGCCTCGTTGTCTCTTGCCTGCCTTACTTTCCGCCATACTGAATTGATCTTGGCACCAAATGACGTCAGCGGCTCTTGTCACGTGGTCTTTTGTCCATGCAATTCAAATACCATTTTTGATGGCAAAATGGCACAACTTTGAAGACTTGTAAAATCGTCAATTTTAACCCTAAACATATAGAACTTTGGAATCATGTATTTTAAATGGTATATTTCAAAAATATGTAAAAAAAAATGCTTCATAGGTGTGGTGTCGAGCCGACTTGGAGTAAACACAATGCCATGCTTGTGTTCCAGTGATTTTACTCTCTCACGTGTTACCGAATACATGTGCATGATTATGACTAATTAACGACATTACATCCCTCCTCTTCTTGGGATAGAAACAAGCTTATTTTAACATTTTACAGTGTCACACGCTTAACAAAAACAAAACATATTCGGCTGAAAAACAGTTCCTTGAATATCAACACGTAAACATCTATTTCGGCAGAGTAAGCTAGTTTTCTTTAAACTATTTCAAGTGGAGTGTTCGCACATAATCAGAGAATCTGACGGGAGGTCTGATCTGCCTTTGCGAATGCCTCAAAGGAATGTTCTCTTTAGCTTCTGCTGGTTTTGGTTGCACCACAGGTGTATCTGAAACGCCTTTTCTTCCAGATTCGTTTTCACCATTCATGAGATGTTTAGGAACAACTCTAAACTGTGACGAATTTCTTGTGATGGTCTGAGATCCATTCGCACTGTGACCATTGAACCTTTCTTCTCTTCCACAACAAAAGGCTTTGGATTATACGGTGTGCTCAGTTTATTCTGTTTGGGTTGTTTCATAAGCACAATGTTTCCTGGAGTGATTTGTGTCTCTTGGGCATTTGTCTTGTGGTCAGCGTAAATCTTCATCTTCTGTTTTTGTAACGCATCTCTTTCAGTGAAATTTGCTGATAAATCTCGTCTGAATTGAATGAGTTCGGGGATTGTGGTCTTCAGTTTCCGGTTGTTCAAAGCTTCGCTTGGTGACACGTTGGTGGTGGAATGAGGTGTGGCACGGTACTGACGCAAGAACTTGTATAGCTCTTGTTTCCAATTTTTGCCTTCCAAATGGGCTATACGAATGCTTTTTTCAAGAGTCTGGACTAAACGTTCTGCTTCACCGTTGGCTTTGGGCCAGTAGGGTGTGATCCTTCTACGTTTGAATCCTAAAAAGTCGGCAAAGTTTTTAAACTCAGACCCGTTAAATGGAGGACCATTGTCACTCTTGAGAATGCTGGGTATGCCTTGTCTTGCAAATATGGCATCCAACTTAGGGATCACAGCTCTGGCTGAAACTGAGGTGAGTATTTCTACTTCAGGAAAACGACTGAATTCGTCAGTTACCACCATTATGTAATCACCAGATGGAAATGGTCCGGCAAAGTCAACTGCAACTTCGCTCCACGGTGCAAAGGGAAGTGGAATCATTCGCAGAGGTTCTGGTGGTGGTGACTTCACTGTGTAAGCTTGACACGAGAGGCAGTTCTTCACTTTCTCCTCCACCTTGTTATCTATTCCTGGGAACCACACTTTGTCTCTGATAAGTTGTTTGGTTTTTACCATCCCTTGGTGACCTTGATGCGCTAAATCAACTGCTTTATTTCTGAGGGAAGTGGGTATAATGATTCTGTTATGCTCTCAAAACCAAACCATTGAATACCGAGATTTCTTCTTTCAGTTGCTTGTATCGCTGAACGTCTGGGCCTGTCCACTGATCTGTTTCAACTGCTTTGACTACGGCTTGCAATTCTACGTCTTCTTTGGTTGCTTGCTTAATTTCTTTGAGTGTCATTGCCTTTGAGACAGCATTGTTGCAGACAAAATTGACTTAATCTTCAGCGATATTCTGTTCCACTGGGTCTGAACTGGGATGCTGGCTCATGAAATCAGCAGGGTTTTCTGCATCTCTTCCAGGTCTGTAAACGAGTTTACAGTCATAAGGCATCAGTCGTAGTTTCCACCTTTCAGTCCATGCTGAGGCTGGCTTGTGGTTACTAAAGATACCAATGAGTGGCTTGTGATCAGTGGTGACAGAAAACTGGGCTCCATAGACGTAGAGATGAAAATGTTCTACACCCCACACTACGGCAAGCATTTCTCGCTCTGTTTGAGAATAACGGCTCTCAACATCACTCAAAGATCGACTTGCATAACTGAGGACTTCTCCTTCTTGCAACAACAAACCACCAAGGCCAACTGGGCTTGCATCTACAACAATGTCGGTCTTCTTCTTTGGGTCAAAATAGGACATCACTTGGTCTCCAACTAAAGCTTCTTTAAACACTTCTAATGCTCTCTGTTCTTCTTGTTCCCATTTCCAGGGTGTGTCTTGTCTCATCAGGAGGCGAAGTGGGGCCGTGATCATGGCATAGTTCGGAATGAAACATGATACATACTGAGTCATGCCAAGCAAAGACTTGACTTCACTGGGGTTCTTCGGAGGGTTTGCTTTTTGGATTGCTTCGACCTTCAAATGATCTGGTCTGATGCCACTGGAGCTGAAAATGTGCCCATAAAACTTGATTTCGTTTTTTGAGAACTCACACTTGTCTTCATTGAGACGCAGGTCGTTTTCTTGGAGTCATTGAAGAAGGCCATGAAGATTGACGTCATGCTCTTCTTGGCCTTTTCCGAACACAATAATGTCATCGGAAATGTTCTTACATCCCTGTAAGCCGGTAAGGATCTGTCTGATTCCTTCTTGGAAAATTTTGGACGCTGCATTGATTCCGAATGGCAGTCGCTTGTATTGTCTTAGGCCAATATGGGTGCTTAAAGTGGTGACATTGCGACTTTCCGGTGCAAGTTCAAACTGGTGATACCCTGAAGACAGATCTAAAGTGCAAAAGTGGGTTGCTCCATTTAAATCAGCAATGAGGTCATCTATGGTTGGCATAAGCTGTTTTTCTCTCTTGACTGCTTTGTTTGCCTCACGCATATCAACACAGATTCGGACGTCTCCAGATTTCTTTGGCACGATGACAATGGGACTAATCCAAGGAGTGGGACCATCAACTTGTTCAATGATATCAAGCTCTTCTAACCTTTTAAGCTCGTTCTCCATGGCATCTCGAACATGAAAAGGAATTCTACGGTGTGGTTGTTGTCTGGGGATCAGGATCGACATGTAACTTAACCATCTTGTTGGGTACCTTTCCTACACCTCCAAACAAAGACTTGAACTCTTCCTCGAGGGAGTCAGGGCTGTTCTCTGTCCTCTCAGCAACGGTGGCAGTGTTAACAGATATCACAATCAAACCAAGCTTCTGTGCAGTGTTGTAGCTAAGGAGATTGCCGGTCGTACCCTTCACAACATGTAACTGAGTGGTAGTGGTGACGGTATCAGATTTTATAGATGCTGTGAAAGTTCCTAGCACAGGGAGAGGGTTTGCTGATCCATACGAATAAATCTTGTTCTGAGAAGGTTGTAGCATTTGGTTACCATAATTGCTCATTCTTCGAAATGTTGTTTCATCCAAAAGGTTGACAGATGTACCTGTATCAATCATCATCTCCACAAAAGTTCCATCTATTTCTACCTGACACATTGGGGGCTTCTTGCTCTCTGGATAATTTACTCTGTAGGTGTACTCATATTCTTCATCGGACTGTTGGCTAGGTTTTACATTCGCCACAGTTTGAGTTTTTGATCTGTAAACATGAGCAAAATGACCAACTTTGCCACAAGCTCTGCATGATTTACCGCGAGCTGGACATGGATTCCTACGATGAGCATAGCCATCACAATTACCGCATTTCTCGAGAGCTCTGGTGGGCTTGTTTGTGTAATGGCAATTGCGTGACCGTGACTGGGTTGAGCGTGACGGCAAGAAGTTTGTTTGTGGGATTGGGACCGACCTTCGCTGAAGGTGGTTGTGTTTTCATTCGCTCTGTTATAAGGTTCATGAATATGTCACATTAAGACTTATTTAGCCCTCCATTACCTACAATTATGCCGGACAGCCGTCCCGAAGACAAGAAGAAGACTTCCGCAAAAGAAGGCCGCAAAAGACAACGTGAGAGCGGTTCTCAAACGGATGAAGATTGTCATAGTGGTGGCAGCCATTGCTGCGAAACTTCAGCTAGATTTCTGGAGATGAATGCCAAATTAGACAAGCTTTTGGGCTTATTCAGCGAAATAGAAGACCTGAAAACGCGCTTGACAGTAGTTGAAAGTGAAAATAAGAGTCTAAAGGAAGCGATGAAGTTCACAAATGAAGATTTGGAAGAAGTGAAAACGACATCGACCAGCATAGGCGCCATTACGAACAAGAACACGGAAGATGTCAAATCTCTAGAGAGAAACGTTCTTTCTTTGAAACGTCGCAACATCAAGTTGGAAGCATATACAAGAAGAGAAAACATTAAGATTTTTAATATCGAGGAAAAGGAAGGAGAAAACGGCAATACAGAGTCATTAGTTCGTAACCTCCTTAGGGAAAAGATGAAAATTCCAAAGGAAGATGAGGAATGCATTCGCTTCGAGCGTATCCACCGCATAACACCATGGAGGTCGTCATCCAAACCCAGACCAATTATTGTCAAGTTTAGCCATTACCAGGATAAAGGGCTTGTATGGTCGTATGTGAAGAATCTTAAAGGAACAAACATCGGAATTGCTAATGATTTTCCAAAGGAAATAGAAGAAATTCAATCGAAGCTCTATCCCGTCTTAAAGAAGGCGAAGAATGCCAAGCAATCTGCATTTTTCAAAGTCGACAGATTGATCATAAATGGACAGGTCTATCGAGGTAAGGAAACGGAAGATCTTGAACATTATGGCGCAATAATGTGAGTGACTGTTTTTCCAGGGGAGGGTGCAACGAAAAGCACGCCATGGAATTGACGCTAATTCTGTTGACAGTGTTGATGTGTAAGGAACCCGCAATTTTTCTCCATTGGTATTTTAGTCCTGCTTATGCAGTCTTGATTTGGATCTTTCAGATGACCTGGGGGTGTTGTGTAGTTCGTTTATATTTTTGTATATTCAATCCGCCCGAGAACTGAAGACTATTTACGCCACTTTCTCTATTAAAATTTCAAATAGGTTTGGCTCCTTTTGCTCTCGATTCCTCTTGTACTGAAGTTATAAATAGTACCTTGAGATTGATATCACTAAATGTGAGGGGCATTAGCAATTTCAAAAAGCGTAGGATGATTTATACTTGGTGTAAAAAGAAAAATGCAGACATAATATTTTTGCAAGAAACTCACTCAACAAAAGAAATAGAAAATCAATGGAGGAATGAATGGGGTGCGGAAATTATCATGTCTCACGGAAGCTCGAATTCACGTGGGGTTGCAGTCTTGATGAAAAAAGGCATAGAGGTTATTGTTCACTCCAAAATCACGGACCCTCAAGGACGTTTCATTATTCTTAAGGCAGAGTTCAATGACAATTTCTATGTCTTGATCAACGTGTATGCTCCGAACAAAGACAAAGACAGTGTCAAATTTCTTGAGGCGCTAAGAACAACATTACGAACAGAGAATTTAGATGCAGAAGAAAATATTATTGTAGGTGGTGACTTTAACTGTCCGATCGATCCGATTCTTGACAAGAAAGGGGGATCATTATTGTCACGTAAATCAGTTGTTGCAAGCATCACCTGTTTTCAGGAAGATTCAGATTTAGTTGATATTTGGCGTGTCAAAAATCCTGTTTCCAGGAGTTTTACATGGAGTCAAAACTCTCCAAATATTTTTTGCCGCCTTGATTACTGGCTAATATCAAACAATTTACAAGATTAAGTAAAAACAACTAGCATAGTTCCTGCTATAAAAACAGACCACGCTGCAATATTTGTAGAATTTGGAACTAGAGACAACCAGATGAAAGGTCCCGGCCTTTGGAAAATGAATTGTTCAATTTTCGACAACGAAGATTATATAAGAGACGTCACTTTAAAGATCCCAAGTTGGATCGCTGATGGGGAAAGAGAATTGTCCGATAATCGGGCTATTTGGGATTGGATCAAATATAACATACGTGCACACGCTATCCAATATTCAAAACGGAGTGCAAAAGAAAGAAGCGAACTAGAGATCGTTCTACAAAATGACTCTACAGTCGTTAGTCAAAACCATGAATCAAACCCTTGTGATAGTAATGCAAATCAATTGACTGAAACTAAAGAAAAGCTAGAGCTATTCTATGAACAAAAAACAAAAGGAATAATCATTCGTGCGCAAGCTCGTTGGCATGAGCATGGTGAAAGGAGCAATAAGTATTTTCTTAATTTAGAGAAGAGAAATTATGTCAAAAAACACATGCGAAAACTGAATATTAATGAATCAATAACAACAGATCCATTTATTATACTGTCTGAACAAAAGCGGTTCTATCAAGATTTGTACTCATCAGGTAACAACCGGATTGTGAGTAATAGTGCTGTCAAGTCGTTTCTAAATGATTTAAACATTCCAAGATTATCAGAAGAGCAGAAGCAAACTTGTGAAGGGAAAATTCTTTTGGAAGAATGCGAGTTGATTCTAGAAACGTTCTCTAACAACAAAGCCCCTGGAAATGACGGAATCCCCATTGAATTTTATAAAAAGCTTTGGCCTTTAATCAGTGAACCCTTTGTTAAATGTGCAAACGAGTGTCTTGAGAAAGGAGAAATGCCCTGTTCTCAAAAGCGTGCTGTGATTACTCTTATTGAAAAGAAAGGAAAAGATCGTACTTTCATCGAAAACTGGCGACCTATTTCTTTGGTTAACGTGGACGCAAAAATTATGTCCAAAGTCATAGCCTCCAGAATAAAAAATGTTTTACCTAGAATTATTCATTATAATCAAACTGGTTATGTTAAAGACCGTTACATTGGTGAAACAATAAGATCTATTTTTGACATAATGGAATTTACTGACAAGGAGAATGTTCCTGGCTTAATGATTTTTATAGATTTTCAAAAGGCGTTTGACAGTGTTGAATGGGATTTTATCTTAGGTTGCCTTGAGGCCTTTAACTTTGGTCCGGACTTTATTCAATGGATTAAAACATTTTACAAAAATGCCCAAAGCTGTGTGATAAATAATGGGACCACGTCCGATTATTTCTTTCTAGAACGCGGTGTTAGACAGGGGGACCCGCTTTCCCCATATATTTTTGTTTTGGCAGCAGAAGCTCTGGCAATTGCTGTTCGTCAAGATGCGACAATAAAAGGTATCTATGTAGATGGAGAAGAGACCAAATTGCTTCAATATGCCGATGATATGACTGCAGTTCTTGCAGATGTCAGCTCAGCTCAAGCACTTTTCAATTTACTGGAAATATTTAAGAAAGTATCCGGCCTAACAATAAATTTAACCAAAACTGAAGGTATGTGGATTGGGTCCTCCAAGAATAATAAAGTAAAACTATTTGGTATTAAATGGCCAAGCGAGCCAATTAAGGCCCTTGGAGTGTTCTATACATATGATCAAAAGTTGCTGCTTGAAAAGAATTTCATCGAAAATTTAGACAAAATAAAGAAGCTAATTAATGTCTGGTCCTCTAGAGGATTATCGATTTATGGCAAAGTTACCATAATTAAAAGTTTGGTGATTCCTAAGTTTGTCTATTTAGCGTCGCTAATGCCAACCCCTAACAACGTGATAGTCAAATTGAATCGATTACTGTATAAATTTTTATGGAATGGTACGGACAAAGTTACTAGATCGTCAACAAAAAATGAGTTTGAGAACGGTGGCTTAAGAATGATAGACCTGGAATGTATGATGAAATCCTTGCGTTTGGCCTGGTTAAAACGAATATTCAGCAAAAACCAGGGTACATGGAAAAATTATCTGCGACATCTTTTGGTTAGTTTTGGAGGACTTTTTTTTTTCAACTGTAACTTTGACATCAAAGATTACACCATCAATTCTATATTTTACTCCAAAATGTTAATGTGGTGGTCAGAGTTTCGTGAAAACTTTGCGTCAACTAAGGACTGGCGTAACATCATATGGAACAACAAAGAAATTCGTATTAACAATTCTCCAATCTTCTATAAAAATTTCTTTGATTCTGGCAAGCGATTTATTGTTTAATTTAAATAGCACTGAATCGTTCAATATTATTAAAAATAAAGTTGACAAAACAAACTTTCTTATCTGGGCTGGCCTTCGTCATGCTGTTCCCCGTGAATTCAAAAATAATATGATGCCACTAATATCTCCACTGTCATTTGTTATTAATAATAATGTTTTTGACATCACAAAGAAGAAATCAAAACATTACTATTCATTGTTAATAGATAAAAAGGCACAATTTCCTAGTGCCTTTAACAAGTTGCAAAGTGAATTTCATTTCTCCATTGATTCTTTGAAAAAACTGTTCATGCTTCCACATAAAGTCGCACTTGAGCCTTATGTTAGGGCCTTTCAATATAAGGTACTTTATTCCATCCTTTATACTAATACTAAACTCCATAAATTGGCTTCAGCATTTGTAATAAATGCACCTTTTGCCAATCAGATGTAGAAACCTTGCATCATTTTTTGTATAGTTGTCAACACTCGAAAATTTTCTGGAATGAATTTGAACAGTATTGGTTTTCTATCACGAATGAGAGAATTTGTCTTACTAAAAAGGATATAATTGTAGGTATCAATGCAATCATGCCCCTTGCTTAATTATCTTCTTATTATTGCAAAACTTTACTTATGGGATTGCAGAAGGAGTCAAACCTTACCAAATGTTATGGCGTTTAAATCAAAAGTTCAATTGAAATATGAAACTGAACTCTATATTGCACGTACTAGCAACAATATGGAATTTTTAAAAGAAAAGTGGGTGACTTTTGAATCGTCGTAATAACCTTTTTTCTGTTTCATTTTTGTTTTTGTTGGATTGCGGGGTGGGGGGTGGGAATTGGGGGTTAAGGGTATATATCAAGTAATTTTGTATTTTAAAGTGTAATAATGATAGTGTAGTGTAGTGTGAGGTGTATCTGTTATGTGCTATTGAAATAAAGCTTTGTATAAAAAAAAACATAAAAATAAAAATAAAAAAAAGATTGCCGCAACAACTTGTTACGGACGTCTTCGGAAAAAAGGTAATAACGGCTTGACCATTTGGACTACGCTGCAAACATCGAACGGAATCCGGTTGGATACCGAGAGAATTCAGTTCCTTAAAAACATCACGGGCATTCACATCGCTACTTGGAACACGAAAAAAGGCAGAACATGGCCTATCCGGCAAATAATTCAGTGGATGAAAATGTTCAACCTCAAAACTTGAAACACTATGAGAAATATTTTCCCCAACGATCCAACAAGACTCATTAGCAGTAACACGGTCGGCCCAGGTAATCTGAAATCCAACAGCATCAGCCATCGCTTCTTGAAATACCATTTTGGGGGGGAAGCTATGCCGTTCCCCCCCGGCGGGTACTTAGGACAAGCTTCCAAAAATAAAGATATCCAAATATCACAGCAAAATACGGCCCACTTGATCTTAGTCAAATGGCCGAGAAGCGATGTAGTCCAGTCAATATATTGATAAGACCCATCACAAATTGCAACAGAATTTATTTCTTCACTATCCATATCAGAAAAGTGTCCCGATCAACATATCAAAAGTCTAGAAAAATCTACGAAGGGGAAGTGA
>BLFK01000782.1:8650-21150 GCA_014634185.1 Astreopora myriophthalma | reverse complement strand
ACTTCGACCCCAGGGAGCTTCAGTTTTGAGATTCACTCCGTGCATTTCACGTCTGATTGCTTCGAAAAGACCGTTCACATGGAAGGGGCATCTATAAGACAAATTACTTGTGCCACTCACACAAACTGGAATTAATCTTCAGAGGGCACGTTTAGCCAGTTAAGTGACATATCGGCGGTCGGTGCTGGGCGAGTAAACACTGAAGGCTTGGTTCTAATTGTGTCACGTTGACTCGAAGCCAGCGCAGGGCGGATAAACACCTGGGATTGTCAAGGTTAAGAGTACACAGTTTTTTAGTGAGGTCAATATACTGAATATGTAATGTTTTTACTTAAATTCAGCCGTAAATTGCATGGTTACAAACCTCGGCCCTTCAGTATATCAGCGAAAATGAAGACCTATAATGCTTTGTTTGGTTTATATCACGACGCTTTCAATTCAAAACGTTTTTGTAGATCTGTTCGTTAGTTTTGGTCTGTCTAAGCTGAACTGTGAAGAAAATAATTTTGCTTTTTCTCACCTTGAAGTATTGTCTACGTAAGCTTATTTACTCCCGCATTTACCGGAAATATTTAAGCATACTTATTTATTACAATCTATGGTTAAAGGCCAAAGGATAATCTGTAAAGGAGTCCTAAACCCCATACAAAAACAGATCACCTATGAACTGATATAAATACACAAAAAGTAAAAAATTCAAGGAATGCATTAAGATACTTAAGAGCCATTTTCCGAGAAAATCGAAAATCGAAAATCGAAAGACACTCGAGAAAAAATCGAATTTTTTTTTCTTTTGCCAAAACATCCCTTTTAGTACCCTAATTCAAGAAAAAATAGTTTTGGGTTCAAGCAATTCATTGTACGGGAGAAATTACAAAAAGTTTGAAAAATTGATTTTTTTGCTGGTTTTTCGTACTCAACAACGGAATCCGACCGCAACTTCGAGAAAACGTTGAACGCATAAGAAACAATCCCTAACATCGAAACTTCAGCCGAGTATTATTTCATACTTACTCTTTAATTTTATTAAAGAAAATTTAAAGAAAGAAGTTTTTAACATTTAGAATCGACAAGTTTAAAAGTCAAATTTGTATCTCTGGAAATGTTAATAAATGAAGACGAACTTTAACTGTTGTAAAAGCCCTCTGGTATATGCCGCTTTCTTGTAAAACCCATATAGAATAAAACCTTGGCTATTGAACTAAATTACTAGAAAGTTTTAGCTCTGGAAATCCATTACAATCCTCACACTAAAGTAAGCAATTTGAGTATCTGAGTAAATAAAACTTATGCAAATTAGACGGCCCGCTGAATGAATTCATATTTTTAACGCAAAGTTTTGTCGAACGAACAACTTACCATTGCTTGTTGTGAGAGAAGTTAAATCCATCTCTCAATCTGTTTGTCCTGTTAAGTGGCAACTCATCCATAACTGATTTTGACCAAAATGTGTCCAGCAATTTCAGCGCTTGAGCTATCTAAACACTTCCCACGCAGCGCTTACTAATGCGTCATCAGACGCTTCTGTAATAATGAAACCCGATTATGTTTTGGTCCGAAAATAACATACAATGATGAAAATTAACCACTGCTCAAACCACACAGTTAACAAGGTGAGCTGATTGCTCTTATTGAGCGAAAAAAAAATCAGATACTAGAAGTGATAACAAGATCATATGACGCATAATTTAGCAAACGCGCAGAGATTGGTCACGCTAGCTTGTCACATACGACGGTACGTACTATACTTCGTACACATTGTAAACAGATTAAGAAGCAATTACAGCTGTCCCCATGAAAAAATGTACAACCGTACGTCTGTTTATAGATCATCAGTGTAGAAATATTCGACTCTGGGAACAATATTAATATAACATTTCCAGGTCAAATGCTCCTGGAATAAAATTTATCATGATATTCTCACGAACTGTTTCGCAACTTACTTTTGCACGTGCCTCTATGATTTCATTTTAATTGAATTATTCCCGTCTAGTATTACGAAATGCTGAAACAGCGTTAGAGGAGTTTGTCTCGTTTGTTGGAAGAGCTTTGTTTTTTGTCATGGCTTCGGCAACGTTTCCCTCATGTAGTTTTTCTGGTTTATTACACGACACCACACACTGTGGTTTAAGCAGCGATTACCCAGGCCAAGTTGAAGTTCTCGCTTTAAGAAATTGTACAAGGGACATATCGAGGCACTGCGAGCTGTATGGATTAAAAGCAGATACAGCACTTGACACTGAATGGAAACTGCTGTTAGCAAGAGCAGGTAAATCTTATGTACTGTCTTACCGTCTTACGTAACGGCTAAAAGTGGTGTACATTTCCATCATCTCTTTATCACAGACCTCGATGGTCGTGTTATTCTAAGAAAATCTTCGGGTGCTTTCCATTCAGGCCAAAATTCCGGAAGTTTTGGTTATAAATCAAATGGAACGGACCATTTCGGGTCGGCCCTATCAGAATATTTGGGAACGCCTTTGAAGCTGGTTCACTTTGACCGGTCCGGTTATTTCGGTCGGTCGAACTGAAATGTTCCCTTCCATTTGGCAAAATGATTGTCCCCAGTACTTGCGTACCGCGCTCTTTTGTATCGTGCTTGCAAGGCAATATGCAAACGAGTTCATCTCTTTAAAAATCGCAGGCTTTTATCCGCGGCGTAAATATTTTGCAAACCTATTGTTAACGCTTACGATAGACTACAAGTAGTCCCCCGTTTTTCCTCAGGGAAAGTAGAGCGAGCGAAACGCGAGCGCGCGTGAAAATCACCCCACGCGAGAAAAGGCGACACGCGGCGGACCCGCTCCGCCACCCACGCACACACCAACACACACACCTGTCACTGATGAAGAGACT
This sequence comes from Astreopora myriophthalma, assembly GCA_014634185.1. Lineage (NCBI taxonomy): Eukaryota > Metazoa > Cnidaria > Anthozoa > Scleractinia > Acroporidae > Astreopora > Astreopora myriophthalma. The sequence goes on along the minus strand of BLFK01000782.1, from coordinate 18,294 downwards.
TTAAAGACGTACTTTTTTTTATGAAAACGCGACCTCGAGATCTCCTAGCACACGAGCCTCTCAACTCGCTCGTGGTGTATGCAATGGATAATTTTACCTTTACCTTTGTTTAGGGGTGTTTGCAGTGGAAGAGTCCCACTTGTCATTGACAATATGCCCTCGCCACAGAGGGGAATTTGGTATACGCTGGAGATCCTCAAAAGTGAAGTGTAGCATTCCACTGGAAATAGCTGCTCACAAAACAGCCTCAGTCAAAGGCGATCGGCATTTGGACAGCGTTCTATCTGCATTTATTTTAAACACTGAAGGAATACTTATTCAAGTTGGATCGCGTAAGTTTATCGTAACACTTTTGTAGCTTGAGTATACGCTTTAATTTTAAACGCGCGAGGACACAAAGCAACATGTGCGCAAGCGTTACAATAGCCTTTATTCTCCTGTTCCCCTCCCCCCACAAAAGAAAAGATAAAGATATTCTAGTTGGCTAGTATGTTGATTTGCTCTTGGCTTTGAAGAATAGTAAAGAAATCGGCGATGGCCTTTTAACAAGGTTAACATTTATTTTTGCCACAGCTCTTTGCAGAATGTGCAAGCAACATTTCGCGGAGACAAACCAACAACAGAAAGTGACACCCACACCAATGATTGAAGTTACTCCATGCGTAGAGCTAGAGACTTCAGAAGCAAATGTAAGTAAGTAAACGGTAACCTTGGATACAGGCAGTTATTCCAACATAACAAATGTCGAAATTCCGAAAGGGCTGGGCAACTGTGAATAAAACTTTGAAAATGACTCTAAAAATGATTTTAAGACGAATAGGTCACTGTTCGCTTCTTTAAATTCCTTTCGGTCTGGCCGGAGCGCGAGTATTGACGGTATGCATGTGAATTCATAGTTTCTTTTTTAAAATACTGTATAACTTAAGTTCCGAACTATACTAAAAAAACTAGTGACAAAATAAACAGAAATATTGAAGTAACATTGATGTGTAGACATTTTTTTTGTATGTTACAGAACAGCTCAAACTCATCTCCAGGACAAAGTGATACCAGTCAATCTGTTGAAGAGTTCGCAGAAAGCCTTGGTCGTCTTACAATCGCTGATGACACCTTTCTGTCACCAGACACAATAAGCACAGCTTCCACTCAGAGTGACAAGCCCACACCTGTGATCTTACCTGACCTGCGCGAAAAGCTGAGTGAGTTCCTGGTAGCATGCAAGCTTGAACCGCTTGGAAAGCCATGGCTTTCTTGGAGTGATTCTTCTGAGCGAACAAGACAACGTCAGACAAGGAGAGCCACAGAAATAGTAGCAACTGTGCTAAAGAGCGTCACCCCTGATAATGCTGGGGACCTCTGGCGACGTTTAGCCTCCATTCAGAGCATTTGTATTTAGAGGCCCTAGCAGAAGCGTACCAGAATGCAACCAGCTGGGATACCCGTAGACAAGTGCTTTCGATTATGGCAGGGGTCGGAACTTTCAACGACATTTCCCGTTATATCCCAGGGTTGACGAGATACAGATACTCCATGGCTAATCTTCATCGATCAAAGTTTGGCCGAGGCGCTCAAGTTCCACAACAGCCTACCACACGAATACGAGTAGACTTGAGGCAGCTTGACCACTTTCTTGGTTTCATCACGAGCCCGCATCTTGTTCAGGACCTTCCATTTGGGCAAAAACATCTCAAGCTTTCGTCTGGTGAGGTTATTCAAGTACCTAACGTAATCCGTATGATGATACCCGAGCGAGTGGTACAACAGTACACTCAGTACTGTTTGGAGACCAACTTCAAACCATTCAGCGAAACTACTATGAGAAGGGTACTCTCTGAATGCAGTGCCTCTGTAAGAAAATCACTGCAGGGCCTAGATTATTTTGCTGCTGAAGGTGCTCGTGCATTTGATGATCTCGTGGCCCTCGTACGCCAAATAGGGGAATTAGGTTCCGACAAGGAGTGGGAGACTACAGTTGTGCAAGCTCTTATGACAAGCAAGCAGTATTTGAAGGGGGACTATAAGGTAATGTGAATTCTGACTCCAGAAAGACAGCATGAATAAAACTAAAAATAAGTACTTATTTTACCTCATCAACAAAATCATTCCGTAAAAAAAAATATATTTTTTTTTGTACTCTTTTTCTTCTCTAAATGGTGCACGTGTGTAACTAGCTTACATAAATTCTCGAGATTAACAATGCGCGCTCGAGGATAGTGGTCTTTTCTAAGGTTAAGGTTAAACGTTATTCACCCCCTGACGTTAATATTTGTTAGATTAAAAAAAATATTTGATTAGCTATTATATTTGAAGTATAAGCACAGACAAAGAGTAATCTCAACTTTGTCTTGTCAACAGGTTCATGTCACTAGCCCCTCTAACGTAGCAGACCATTGTGTGTTGTTTGCTCTTAGCGACAGTAGTGATGCAGATTACCAGCAACAATGCAGTCACCAACACACTGATCTTTGTGACCGTTGTCAAAGTCTTCAGGAAACTCTGGCAAAGATTGAACGGGTCCTTGGCGAGACGACCTTTCCAACTCAGGACGCGAAAGACGAAGCACTATTTATATTCCAGACAGCCCAGCTAGCCATAATGTCCTGGAAATGCCACATCCTGAGATCAGCTAACCAAGACCAAGCGAGAATAGACGCACTGGAGAAACTTGACGACAACACTGTCTTGATAATTAACGACTGGGCCATGAAGTTCCTTCCGCAAAAATACAGAGAGTCCCAAACCGACTGGTTTGGTAAGCGAGGCATCTCCTGGCACGTTTCTGTCGTCTACCGTCGTGTGAGCGGGGTACTCCAGTGGCAGGGCTTTCTGCACATAGTCCAGTCGTGCAATCAAGGCAGTGCTGCAGTGGTTAAAATCATGCAGGATGTCCTGAATACCATCAAGCTGGAGCACAGTGAGATTAACAAAGCGTTCTTTCGCCAAGATAACGCAGGATGTTATCATTCGTCGTCCACCATACTTTCATGCCCAGTGATATCCTCCTCCACCGGCATTGAAATCAAACGCATTGACTTTTCTGACCCACAGGGTGGAAAAGGTGCCGCAGACAGGCTCGCTGCAACCTGCAAGAATCACGTCAGGACCTTCATAAACGAAGGAAATGACGTGACCAACGCCGAACAACTGAAGAGTGCTCTTCTTTCGCATGGGGGGATAGAAGGAGTTCGAGTTGCTGTCATGCAAAGTGTTGAAGAGGAAGCAGTAGTAGATGACAACAGAAAGATTATTGGTATCAACAGATTAAACAATTTCGAGTTTAAAGACGAAATTCTCGTAGCTTGGCGCGCTTATGGTATGGGAAAGGGAAAAGAGATCCCATTGGAAACAACATCAGAAGGTTAGTCTTATGAAAATTCACAATTTCATTTTTTTTTAGAATTATGTCATCGCGCCAATATATATTTTAAAGTTTGAGTAAAAGGGTGTACGTTTATCGTTTGTTATAGCCTTTAGAGGCATGCAAGGCATCCATTTCTCACCCTGATACGCAGGAGGAGCGGGAGTCTGCCACCCCGTGGGGTTTTGCTATGTAAAATACTTAAGCCCCTTTATAAATTTATGGCCCTTGATTTGTTCGACAAACATTGCAGAATATGGCGGTTCTGAAGAACATGTCCTCATAAGATGTAAAAGGCAAACGTTTCATCTGTTCGCGCAGTAAAGTGGACCAAAGGGGCACTCTTCACAGGCTGTGCAGAGTGAACTACTGAAGTAGTTGAACAGTGCTGTTTATGTAAATCTTGTTTCTTTATTTGTTATCTACCTCAGAGCATGGCAATAGCTGGCTTTCATCTGAGTTTTCTTCTGGAGACTTTAAATCCCTTAGCCCAAAACCGACTCAGTCAATGAAGAAGCAAGAGACGGAAGTGGAGCAGGTTCATGATCCTACTGACCATACAAATGAATCGTCGTCCGTGTTTACCTGCCCTCAGGATGGGTGTGTTAAGGTCTTTCAAAGGCTGTCTTCTCTCGAAAAACACCTATCTTTAGAGAAATGTACCAAGTCTCTTGAAAAACGGTCTTTGTTAGACCTTGCCAAACTAGGCTACAAGTCCAGGTTGGAGGAGGGCACGACCAGTCAAGTTATTTCGTCTGCGTTTTGTAGGGATACAAGAGAGGCTGCATCCGGCGAAGTAGAGGTAAAAGAAGGATGGGCGCTCAAGCCGAGCAAAAAAGCATATCGCTTCAACCAAAACCAGAGGGATTATCTAAATGCGAAGTTTACAATTGGTCAAACCAGCGGCAGAAAACTGGACGGTGATATCGTATCACGTGAAATGAGACGTGCACGAGGACCTGATGGAGTTCGTTTGTTCAAAGTATCCGAGTTTCTTACCCCGCAGCAGTGCACTTCATATTTCTCACGTCTTGCAGCGAAGGTCCGACGGCAAACATCCGACGATGCTGAAATCCAAGCTGTAGTAGAAGAGGAAAACTTTACCATGGCAAGAGAAACAATCCTATCCATCACGCTACAGCACCCCACCACTTACGACCAGTACGATATCTGTGCCATGGCCAAGGGAGGATCTCTGGAGCGACTTAAACTTGGAATGCTTCAAAACATTTGTCAGCAACTAGAATTAGAAGTACCTCCCAAGCCTGTTCGCCGCAAAGCGCTCTACGTTGACCTGCTGAAAAAAGCCGTCAACAGTTGCACTTGCCAGCTCCGTGGGCAAAATATGTAGAAACAGAAAGTACTTCCCTGCTCACAAACGTTTTTTCCATTTTGGAAATTTGGTGCGCGCACAAGATAAGCGATTGCTCGAGAGAGAGGGCGGAACGCGCTTTTTTTTATACGTGCACTCGAGGATATCTAAAAATGAAGAGAGTCTGTGAACAGGCTGGTAAAGTACACAAATTGTAGAGTTCTGCCGAAACGGTGTTCTTACTTCTCCTCAGAGGCTCCTTCCAGAAGTGAATCATTCACCATTTGTTCTCGCCGGAATAACTAAATCTATTTTGTTCATTGTTTTGCTTTCTTTGCTTATTTTAGAAGTTTGTTTATGTTTAAAAGAGCGTTCCTTTTCGGAGAGTGAGATCATTTCTTGTTTGTCAGGCTGAGTCCTTGTTACAAATCAGTCAGTTACCTTTCAGCTCGTGACTATTTGCACGTTATAAATGTCTCTCCCCGCTCTAACAAATCAATGACACCTTATCTTATAAATGTGAAGAGGTATTCTAGCCTGCATAACAGGTGCTTTATGAGCCAAGCGAGGCGAATGCGGCATTTGCTCGAAGCGCGAAACGAGTGCAAAGCGCGAGACGAGGGATAAAGAAAGATAAAGCTTTGTTTTTTCCTCCCCTCGTCGCGTTTCGCGCTTCGCGCAAAATGCCGCTTTCACCTAGCCTAGCTCATAAAGCAGGGGCACCCTGTGAAATATCTGTTCGGAGAAGCAAACATTGCCTAGGATTTTCTATAGCTTGAGGAAGGCTAAAAATTTCTAGATGACCGTTCCATTCATGTACACAATTTTCGAAGCTTATGTAATAAATTCCCTCCGATTTTCTGAAGTTTCATTTTTCCCATTTCACTCCCCAGGTTAGGTTATTTTTCGTAGGGAAAGGAAGCTTAAAATTTTCGGAATTGAAAATGCAATGCAGAAAGGGACCGAAAAACTATCACTTTCGGAAAACTTTGAATTGATGCTAAAATGTTCGGGAAAATAACACTGAAGCCCTCGTAACTTCGAAAAGACTCAAGTTACCCTAGGATGACCGAACAGATATAAATTTCTTAGCGCCACTTAGGAAACATTTCTAGAGATCTAAAAGTACTCTGGATAGCCTAAAAAGTCTTTTCAAAGTAATTCGGGGGAAACCGTTGTTGGGTGCTCCTGATAAAGCGCCTGTTATGCAGGCTGGAGGTATTTCTGCAAGTTCTCTGAGTTATCCAAAGATAACTTTGTTTATCTTCGCTAAACAACACTTCTAGAGGTCTCTAGAGAAAGCGTTACGCGCGAGAATGTGGAATTTTTTTACACTCCACATCGCGTATTCAGCCCTGCGGAGTGGTTTTCTTTTTCTCGCGCTCGCGGCGTGAATTGGTCATATTTAACTCGAAGATTATTATTAGCCTCAATAGGCTTTTCAACAATTTTGAGGAGGTCTCGAAGGTTTCAAGGATGCGATAAGCACACTCAAGTTTGAAGTTGTGTTGTGAACAAGCTCTAAATGAAACTGAGAATTTCTAGTTACCTTGCTAGGGTTTCCTGGTTTCGGAGGAAAAAAAAAATTCCGAAACAAAACTATAGCAAGCTATAAAGTTGAATTTTATGCTTTTTTATTTTGCTGTACGGATTGTTGCAAGGTGGTAAATTCGGGAATAACGAACTTATTAAGGAAACATTTGTGTTTGAAATATTTTGGGAAATATTATACCTGCACTCTGAATCAAAAACTGTGATGAATGTCTTTTACAACCAGTCAGCATATGCATGTGTCTGGACCAATACAAATATATAAATCAAATAAAGCAAGAAGGTTGGTTCTGTGAAAAGTGTGTGTATTTTTTACCAACAAAACAAAGACCGAAAACAGAAGCTATTGAGTACTTCGTGACAGTTTGCTAACGTGACCTTGGCATATGTAACCGATTCTGGGTCAGTAAAGGTCATAACACCTTGTGGTGGCTTGAAATCTTAACTAAACAAATTCAAAATCGAAGTCAACGGTTTCGAATGCATTTTAATTCTGCTTTTTCTCCATGAAGAAAACTATTTTACCATTGTGGTAACGGAGTTTCATCAAGCGATGACAGTTTCAGTTCGAAGTTGCGATCTCAGTGATTTCGCTGGTAGCAATGTGGCTGAACAAACGTTTTTCAGTCGTCATATAAAAAGTTATTTACGGCTCTTACCAACACAGCTGAAAGCTAGAAATAACATTTTCACTGTAAAAACATATTACAAGCAACAGTAAGTAGTCCTTTTGCACTAAACTTTGCGTTTAGTATGAATCCCTTCAGTGGGCCGTGTAATTTGCATAAATTTTATTAAATTAAATTCTCAAATTGCTTACTCCAGTGTCAGGGCTGTATTTAATTTCCAGAGCTAAAACTTTTCCGTAATTTACTTTAATAGCCAAGGCTTTATTCTATATGGGTTTTACTAGGAACCGGCATATACCAGAGGGCTTTTACAACAGTTAAAGTTTGCTTTCATTTTCTAACATTTCAAGAGACACAAATATGTCCTTTTTAAAATTGTCGATTGTAAATGTAAAAAACTTATTTCTTCAAATTTCCTTTTAGGGCTTTAAAGATTAAGAACGAAATAACATTTGCCTGAAGTTTCGATGTTAGGGATTGTTTCTTATGCGTTCACCGTTTTCTCGAAGTTGCGGTCGGATTCTGTTGTTTTTAAGCGCGAAAAACCAGCAATAAATCGATTTTTCAAACTTTTTGTTATTTCTCCCGTACAATGAATCGCTTGAACCCAAAACTATTTTTTTCTTGAATTAGGCCACTAAAAGGGATGTTTTGGCAAAACAAAAAAAAAATCGATTTTTTTACGAGTGTCTTGCGATTTTCGATTTTCTCAGAAAATGGCTCTTAAATACTGGAAAATCTCTAAGAAATTTCTTAACTTTAGACTTAAAAATATTTACATTATCAGAGCAGCGAATATCTAGAGGTAGTTGTTGATCCCACGTCGGTTATTCGATGGAAAAAAACACTTCAAGACACTAGTTCTAGCAAATTTCTTCTTTAAAGTTAAAAAGTCCTTAGACCTAAGTGAAAAGCAGACAGCTTCTGAGTGCAAATCTATAATTTTGCTGATGTCAATATTAATGTTGCCATTTAGTACTTTATATAAGAAAATAACATCGGCAAATAATCTTCTCCAATGACAAGATGTCTAACTTCTTCAAACGAATGTCATAAGGATCATTGTTCTTTAGGATAAATTTAGTTGCTCTTCTCTGTACCCTTTCTAGCTTATCAATATTTCTTTTAGTAAATGGAGACCACACCACTGAACAACATTCCCGGTTTGAACGAACCAGAGAAGAGAGAGTACGCAAGGTCTTTCGGGTCATCCAGGACTTAACAAGTTCTCTTAATTAATCCTAGCATTCTGTTGGCCTTGGATACACCGTAATCTATGTGTGAATTCCATGATAAGTATTGATTAGTAATAATCCCTAAGTCCTTAAACTCTTTAACCTCTTCCAGTCCAGAACCTTCCAGGAAAAAACTAGAATTGAGTGGTTGACTCTTCTTAGTAATTTTCATAATTTTGCATTTCTTAACATTAAAGTTTATTTAACTCTGGACACTCCAGTGATGCAGATTGTCTGGGTCTTGTTGAAACAAATCAAGATCACCAACAGTACTGCCAAGAAGAACAACTTCAGGAAGGTGACTAATACATATAACAAAAAATAGAGGCCCGGCTAATAAAGAGCTCTGAAGGACTCCAGATGAGAGATCTGACCATGAAGAAGATACATGTATACCATCCAGTACAACTCTGTCGACGATTGCTTAAATAACTTTCGCACCATTGTAATGAGCCAGTAATCCCAAAATTGCCAATTTTTGCACCAAAACTGAATGATTCACTTTGTCAAAGGCTTTGGAAAAGTCAAAAAGGACTACATCAAGTTGTCTAGTACCTTTGTCAAGGGCAGAAGCCCATTGATGATGGGTTAGAATCAGTTGAGTCTCACAAGATCTTCCTTCAAGAAAACCATGTTGGCATTCGGTTAAAAATGATGAGATATGATCATAAATGGCAGAGTGTACAATACTATACTAAGACCTATGGGGACAGAGCATTCACCGTTCATGCACCAAGAGAATGAAACCTATTACCCTATGAAATTCGGAAGTCTAATACCATCTCGAGTGTTAAAAGATCACTTGAGACGTACCTGTTTACTAAATTTAGTAATAACAGATCATTGTTTTTATAGATTTTAGTTTTTAATTTTTAGTTTTTAATTTTTCCTTTTTTAATCATTGTAAATATAATTGGATATGGTCGTAAATTTGTAATATTTATTAGTAATGTTGTTCATATAATTGTAAAGCGCCTTGAACATAGGATATGAGCACTATAGAAATAAAGTTATTATTATTATTAACAAATTTATTATTATTACGCTCTAAGCACTTAGACGGGATTGGCAATAAAGAGATTGATCTGTAGTTAGTTACAAGCTCCTTACTATCTCTCTCGTGAATCGGGGTAATATTGGCTGATTTCCATAAGGTGGGCATTTTCCCCGTCCTTTGAGATAAATTAAATGAGCAAGTGGGAAAGAGCTCTTTTGCACAAGTACGTAAAATACGAGCTGGTAAGTTATCCACATCAGGAGCGAATATACTTCTCAATACGTATAAACGAAAACTTATCGCCAACTCGGGATTATACAGCTCAAATTCACCATTCGCTTGAAGCGGATCATCGCAGAACATAACGCAGTAGATCACTGTTCAAGGTCTGATTCATGCGTGGAGTTGCAAGCGGCTCTAAATCTGTGTCAGAGGGTACGAAGCTGGCCTTGCTGTCCTCTGAAAAGCAACTACGCTCACTAGAACGTAATTTCGAGGGGTCCCTTTGCGAAAAGGACGAGAAACTTGACGCAGACCACATTTCTCGTGGTCTGTTTGCTGC
>BLFK01000780.1:129589-131885 GCA_014634185.1 Astreopora myriophthalma | reverse complement strand
TGTCACAGTAGGCATTGAAGGATCCTTTACCGTCTGGGTTCACAGAGTACACTCCGCTCTGAGTATGACCTAATTTTAGCCATGACAAACAGTCGACTGAGGAAAAAACAATTAAAAAAAAAAAACTTTATCAAGATCTGAGACTATCAATTAAAATTTAGGTTCTTAACTTCGGTGGTCCGGAATTAAAATCTATTAATAGCCAACTGTTTGCTTCCTTTCGGTTGGGGTTTTTATGATTTGAAATATTTCTTTCAAATAATTTAATCGGAGGGCCTGTGAACCACTTATAAACAAAGCATTTACATGATAGTACATGTACAGCCTTTTTAATTGGCGGCGAATGGCTTCATGGAGTGTTTTCGCTCATGTAACCAGCAGTCATATTTACATACTAAAACAAAAATTTTGTCTCAAGACATTTTGTCGCGGATTGTAGCTTCCGATTGGCCACGGCGCCGAACAGTGACTAATGACTTCTCTTATTCCCACACCACATAGCCTGCGTGGCCGGCGTAATCGGGGAAGGGGAGGGGGAGCGAGGGAGGCGAGAAAAAAATCCCTCGCTCCCCTTCCCCTTCCCCGATTACGCCGGCCACGCAGGCTACAGACCACATCCTGTATCAGGAATCTGATAGTCATTTCACTGTATTACTTACTATCATTGCTCTCGGCGGGATTTTTGCAACTGCCTTATTATGCCGACGCACTTTTAGAGGAAAAATACAGGACATCTTCAAGGTAAAAGGTATTATACAACCCTCATAGCAATTCCTCATCACACGAAGCAACCAGTTCTCACATACCTCGAGCCGAAACGACAACATATGTCCCAGTTTCCAAGTCGAAAACCCCAGCACTTTTTGCCACGCAAACATAATTTCCTGCGTCTTCTGGTTTTATGTTCCTGATAACCAAAGCGCCATTAATCTGCTGACTCCGATTAACTGGCATCTCGGAGCCTTGTCGTTTCCAGCTGATGACTGGTTGTGGATCACCAGTTGCACTGCAATTCAACGTTAAAGTACCGCCAGGACTGGCAGAAGCTTTCGCGGGAGGTTTGATGGAGAAACGAGGAAGAGAGACGACAACTAAAAGAGTTTTCTGGGCAACACGTCCTAACAAATTGGTCGCAGCGCAGATGTAGTAGTCAGAATCACCTTTACGGGTATCAAGAAATGTTATGACGCCGTTATTACGCTGGACCCTCCCTCGCGGTAGCTGACCAAATAACTTATTCCACGTCACAGTTGGTGTGGGATGACCAGTCACGTGACAAGTTGGAAGGGTGACGTTGACTCCCTCACCGACGTAAACAGGTCCCGGATGAAGTGAAACAGAGGGAAAGACTGCAATGAAAAGGTTGAACTGTTGGTAAAGGAACCGATTTAATAACTATGAATACATCTCGACAACAATGGTATGTGCATGTCTTAAATCACGTACCGCGTGCAACGTCCTCCCCTCCCCCAGTAGAATGAAGCAGCACTAAAATGCTTACCATTTACCACCAATTGGGCCACTGCCAGACCTTTGCCCAGGATGTTTGTCGCCGAACATTGATAAATACCCGCATTAATTTCTTTTACATTCCGTAAACGCAATGTCCTTCCTGATACAGCTGACTGGCTTAGCTCGAACTGACTGTTCACTTTCCTCCACACCACTGCTGGTTCAGGATTACCTGTGACGGAACACTGAAATGAGGCTGATCCGCTTTCGTTAACTATCAGCTTTGCTGGGGAAACATCAACCTTCGGAGCAGAAAACAATTCACCAGGCTCTCCTCTAGACCCCGGCATACCCGGCGGTCCAATGTCTCCTTTTTGTCCTTTGGGTCCAGCTTCTCCTGGAGGCCCCATGATGCCTTGCTTTCCGCTTTTACCAGGCGATCCCATGATTCCTTGATCTCCTTTCTTTCCGGCTCTTCCTGTGTGACCTCTTTGTCCCCGGGAACCTTTTTTTCCTTTCGCTCCAGGAGGACCGGGAGGGCCTGGAGGACATGAAAGGCATGTCTGAGCTGAATCCATTGTGCGCCTGTTTCTTTTCAGTCTGTAGAACTCAAGCTCTAATAGAAAGGAAAGGAGGTGAGGAAACCAAGCAGACTTTGAGATGAACTATCACAAATTACTAATGGGTCTTTCTACTCGAGCTCAGTTTGTCTTCATGGCGTTTATTACTTTAGAGCCAGGAGCCATCAAAGGCTCTGCAAAGGATTAATTGCACAACTGAGCACAGTTGTGTTTAATAGTTACGAGTTGACTTTTGATTGTTCTCGGAGTTGACTCTTTGATTG
>BLFK01000780.1:122089-124589 GCA_014634185.1 Astreopora myriophthalma | reverse complement strand
ACGGCCCTATGAAAACGACTTCCTTTTATAAAACAGAATTTGTGAATTCGAACTGATCGTGATCCGGAAACACCATCAGTTGCTGAACTTTCAACCACACTCCCAAATCTGCCGAGTTTTCGTATAAATTCTCTAGAACACATTCTTGTCCACAAATTTTTAAACTTTCGTTTTCAAAAAAAAAAGAGAAAATATTTTTCAGAGATACTGCTGGAAGAGAACCTCACAGTGCTCTCTTGGTGTTTTTAGTGTATATCCTATTTTATTTTATGTAATAAACGGAAAGTCGTGATGTTTGTATTTATAGATGAAACTGAAAAGCCTACGGAGTCGTTATTTTCACCATATATAAATGGTCCCGGATATACGGGCATTGTTTCAAAAAAGAAAAAAAGAAAAATGGAAACTTGGAAACTGTACGTGACCCGGAAACGTGTGTTTGTGTTGTTTTTGCTAGTGATCTTTGAACAGGATGTCATTAAGCTTGACAACGGACTTCTTTTACAAAACAGAACATAAGGAATTTCTCAGTTCCAATTGTACCTAATCCGAAACAGCCACCAGCTAGTGAACTGTGAACAAGAAATCGGCCGGGAAGACTATAGGCTACCTGTAGCCTCTTGTTCTCCTAAGTTCCCTCGTTTCTGCCAGCTCGATTCGGGGTTTTCGTTCGTCTCCCTCACTCATCTACTAGTATGCTGCTGGTAACCGATGATAAGGTGTTACAATTACCGGAAAAGCACAGTATTTGGAGGCATCTCTGCCGTGAACTGGATGGCGAATCTCTCTTCCGTGAGCCATCGCAAGCATAAAGGCGCCGTCAAAACGATACTAAAGCACCTGCTACATGCGACGATCCCGAATAGTGTTAACACGAGAAAAAGAATGATTAAGTAGTCACACAGTTGATTTTTACACATGCAAACGACCACTGAATTATCTCATCTTCGTTTAGGGACTGAGAGCGTGTTGGCTTAGTGACGCTGGTCTGAGTTGGTCACATATGTAGACCACATGTGGTGCACGACGTACGTGTGACGACAGAGTTTTTCCAGGATGGTCTGAAACCGCCTCAAAATCCATATGAAATATGAAGCGAAGTTGGCAAGTTACCCGCACTCGTGACCACTGGGTATCAAGTAACCAGCTCAAGCAGAGAAGGGGTATAGCGAGTGAGTTTTAATTGTTGAAGTCGTAAAAATGACTTCACAGAAGCAAAGTTTGCCTTCCTTTGCTTCCATTGTTTCAATCCTATCAGTCGTGTTCTATTGTGCCGGATTTCTGAGGGTCGAACTTGAGTTGAGAGAGCACAAGATAAGAATAAATGCTCTTGAGAGCGTCGCAGAGGTTCAGCCCCCGACAGGCGGACATCCGAATCGCGTACACACAACAAAGAATTCTCCAGGTAAGTTGGTACTACCGACTGCGAACCATTGAGGCTTCCATTAAAATGGAGGTCAGTACCGAGGAATGGAGGAATAGATTTTATCCATAACATACAAGCAGAACGTTTTACACGAATAGTCCAACTACACGCTTAAGTGCCTTTAAAGCTTTCTGTCTAAAGCACATGAATCACACAAAGGATGATCGAACGTTTTCACCTTAATTGTCAACTAATAGCGTTCTTTTTTTTTTTCGCAATATTTAATTCAGAAACTCAAAACTACCCTGAAAAGGCCAATAAACATGAACATCAGCACTGACATTAATGTAGTCTGGACATTTGTTGCTCCGGCGTTTAATCAGTCAAAGCTTGTTATTATAGCGATCGGAGGAGTGACACTGTAAGGAGAGTTTCGAATCTGAATGCGTGATTTTGAATTCACGGATTAACGCTTGATGGACCGCAAAACTGAAGTGTCGAGTAAGAAATTCTTAAAGCTGTGTGCACACTGCACAGACAGTTAAGAATGTGCCGCAGAATGGCGCATTGTGTGTTCTCGCTGCTTCCTGCCTATCTGTTGCGTCAAAAGAAGTCAGAGGTCGGGTCAAGTTTTTGGACTTCCTTTGAGTAACGAGAAGCATACGAGAAAGTGGAAATCGAAGGTTCAGTTTACTTTTGCTGCCTATTACGTTTGGCTACAGCGAAGTAAACAGGAAATCGTGGCGTGGAAATGGGGCGGAGTCTGAACTTGAATATGTGAACTAATGCCAGGGCCAATTTTAAAGCTAGAGAATGTTTGCATTTTGAACGATGTTACCAATTAGGCGAACAAAGTTGGCTGGAAAACATTTCCGTGCCTCTCATGTGTTTTTCTGTTTATTTTAGGCTTAGTTTCAATTCAATTTTGGTGGATATATTAACCTTTTATTGAAATGCGATGCTTTACTTACATGTAAACTAAAGATACTATAATTTCTGACATCGTCGTATGTGCCTCACCGCGTGTTTGTGAAGCATTTCAGCTTGACGGGATAACGACCGCCTACCTCGCTCCTTCACCAAAGGAAGGCCGAAGGTAAAAAAGTAATCATAAACAAAAATAAAACATAGATC
>BLFK01000780.1:38364-45864 GCA_014634185.1 Astreopora myriophthalma | reverse complement strand
TCTTACCTCGCATGCTGGGCTGGTCCACTTGATGAGCCCACGGGCCTGGCTCCCAAGGACTTGGCGTCAATGGGCTTCATAATACCGGGACTTGGATGCCAAGACTTTCCACTGGTTTGCCACATTCCAGGCTCTCTTGTATGCCTGTATTTTGTCTGTATCTTTGTTAGACATGGCTGACACCAGAGAACAAACACACTGAAGGGCTGTCATGGCGACCCACCCTTTAACACGCCTTCGAAGCACCAATCGGATTACTCCCTGGACTCATGTGACTCTTATGGGGTCATCCCCCCTCTCAGCTCGGCCCCCCTCTTGGCAGGATCAGTCCCAATCGAGGCACATGAGGGTCATGAGGCAATCCGATTGGTCAGTGCCAAAAGTGTAAGGGCAGTGCATGAGTGGATCTGCTCATTTCTCACTCGAGCTCTTGTCAGTTTGATGTCTCTCTGTGTAAGTCCAGTTAGATGATCATGGAGTCATGGGACCCAGAGTTGGACGATGGAGAAGATGAGCTGATGGCCCAAAAGGGGATGGTGTATGAGGCCATGGCAGACAAGGTGCGCGTGCACATGGATTTTTTCCCTCCACTTTCAGGACGACGATGCTCAACTGATGGTAGACGTGGAAGCCACCAAACATCAACTGGCCCACCAAGAACAATTGGGACTGACACAGTGTCTGGATGGGCATCAGGGAACGCGTGTTCCAGTTGCGGCCTTGACAAGAGGGAGGCTTTGTGCCACGCCAACGATTGGTCGATGCCTTGGTGCAAGGGTTGCAATTGGCCATCAACAATCTCATCAACGACAAAGACATCAGTGGTCAGAATCACATCTACATCTTGTTGGCCTCTAACCGCCTGCAGAATGCTTACAATGGCTGGGGTTTGATGGCGAGGGAATGGCAGACCGATGCTACATGGGTCAATGCCCTGTTGGAGAATCTGAGTAACATGCTCAACCCCAACGAACAGTTCGAAATGGATGATTCGTTCAACTTGTCCTTCGTCCACGTGTGTGGTGCCCCACATGGCTTGGGTCCTAAATGTCGATGCACGTCTGCCTGGCCATCACTCATCCACGTGGCTCAAGGCCATGAATAAAAGCATTGTCGAAATGCCACAGGATGAAGACAGACCATCCTGCGTGCAAGGCATCATGACCGCCCACAGCCTCTGCTTGGCAGGCCATGACCACAAAGAATGGAACAAGTCGGTCCAGAAAGGCCGAGGTCAATGTCGACAGGATGAAGCAGCCATCCACTTGTTGGACAAAGTTGGTTGGATCCCGGACCGTGCAGTCCCAACAAACTGACGTGTCTGGCATTTGCATACAGGCAGGGCGAGATCTTGCTGGGCCTCCTCCATGAGGAGGAACACTACAACACCATCACGTCATTGCCCGGCTTATTTCATCAGTGTCATTTCTCCCCGCACTGTTATCATGTGTTACGAACACGAGAGACGACACGCTTGCCCCAACAATAAGGCCAACCATTGCAGTTGTTGCCTGCAGGATGGGTGTGAGGACCGCACCAAGGCCTACCGCTGGTACTGGCCACCCACCATCCCATGTCTGCACTGTCATCGCTTGTTCCACGACAGGCCTATTTCGACCAGCACCGGGCTAAGACCCATGAGGGGAAACCTGCCTCAATGGAGAAACCGACTGTCTGCCAGACATGTTACAGGTGTTGCGAGTGCCATCTGTACCTGAAGGGACGTAAAGCCATCAAGGAACATCAGTGCGGGTTCACCGAGTGCTGTTGCTGCAAGGAGGTGGTGGACATTGCCGAGCACAAGTGCCACATCCAAGTGCTCAAAATACCCAAGCAGGAGTGGAAGAATGGTGGGAACGATGGCACTGACAACAAGACCGCAACCACCATAGCCGTTGGAGAGGCCACCAAGGGGGTTGCCGTGACCTCGACAGCAAGGAACCCAACCCTCCCTTGCATGTGTTCTTCGACATCTAATACATGCAAGTAGAGGGCCAACACGTCCCCAACCTGGTGGTGTGCCAGACCACTTTGTGTGGTGTTATGGTGATGATTGCATCAAGCAGTTCCTCGATCGGTTGGTGGAGCTGAGTGACGACGGCCAGCAACCCCTCACTGTCCTCGCCCACAACTTCCAGGGTTACAACAGCTGCCCCATCATGGAGGCCACCACTTGGAACAGATCTGGAACAGGGGCCACGGTGCTGCAACTGGTGTTCTCACAAAGCATCTGGTTCATCAACTCAATGTCCTTCTTCCAGATGCAGCTAAAAACCCTCGGATTAACCGAATTCAAGAAGGGGTATTTTCCCCATCTCTTCAACATGCCGGAGCACCAGGAAGATGTGGGACCTGTCCCGGACTGCGAGCATTACATGGCCGATGGGATGCCAAGGCCAAGAGCGAAGTCGAACAGTGGCAAGCACAACAACTCGCCAACTTTTGACGTACTGTCAATCGGACGTCCAACTGCTCAAGGAGGGCCGCCTCACCTTAAAGGCAGGATTTCGAAGCGTGTGCAGGCTTCGATCCCTTTGAACAGCTGACCGTCGCATCCACTTGCAAGCGTTTCCTGTGCATGCACTGCAAGGAGAATGCCATCGCCTCCAAGCCATTGCTGAGGAGGCACAACAATGTCAACCACTCCAAAGTCGCCATGGAATTGTTGCTGTGGGAGGACAACCGTGTCCAATGGGATGCCTACTAGGCCCTCTCCGACCAGGAACATCACGACCACACTGAGCGTGCCACAGATGATCTCGACCGGATGCACGAACACCATCTATTGCATTGCCCCGGATCCACCATGCCTGTAACGTTGGTGAAGTCCATCTCCCGGGGACGTGGCACACGGTCGATGGCTACATCCACGAGACCTGGCAAGTCTTCGAGTTCTACAGGTGCTTCTGGCACAGGTACCAACAGCGGACTTACCTATAGCGGACTGAGAGCCACCCACGATTGCTGGGGCAGTGTATGGACAATGTGGGTGAGGAGGTCAACCGAGAATGTGATCTGATGGCGGCTCAAGGACTCCAAGTCTGCAAGATGTGGGAGTGTGAATGGAACACGCTTAATCACACCAATCCGGCCATCAAGGCTTTCGTCCAGGATCTGGAGCTGATGGAACCCTTGGAACCCCGTGACGCTTACTTTGGTGGCCGTATCAATGCGGTGAAACTCTACCATCGTGTCGTGCCCGAAGCCGGGGAATGCATCCACTACTTTGACCGCAAGAGTCTCTAGCCTCAGAGTAACAAGAACTGCGAATACCCAATCGGTCACCCGGAGTTCCTCTACGAGCCTGTCCCACTACTTTGGACTGGCCAAAGTCACTATGTGGCCGCCAGAAAAACTACTCCATCCTGTCCTGCCGTACCACAGCAGTGACAAGTTGACCTTGCTGCTGTGTGCCACCTGCATCGACGAGAACATCAACAAACCATTGATGCACAAGGTCGCCAAGTGCCACCACACTGACGAACAACACACTGTGGGGGGCACCTGGTGCATGCTGGAACTGGCCCAAGCCGCTCTGTGATCCTGCATGTCCATAAGGTCTGGCATTTCCCCCAATGACACGCTGCTACCACTCCCGAACAGAAACAGTGTCATGTCCAATGCTTCTTGGACGATAAAGGCATCTTGATGGATGCATCCAAGATTGCCAAGAACCCCGGGCAGCAGGCCTTGGCCAAACTCATGCTCAACAGTAGGTCGGGAAAATTCAGTCAACTCACCAACAAGATACAGGTCCTTAAATTCGTCGACCCGCAGGCCTTCATCACCTTCCTTGACAGCGACAAGCTCAACATCCGCTACATCAGTGTCTTGACCAAAGACCATGTCAAGGTCCATAACCGCATGGAGGACCACTGCAGCCTGCTGTTGACGAACTTGAATATTTTTGTGGCCTGTTTCACCACCTGCTGGGCACGACTCTGTCTCTCCAATGCATTGGATTATCTCAGGACTGGGTCCTCTACTTTGACATGGACTTGGTCATCTTCGTCAAACGTCCCAGCGATCCACCCGATCATCCACCTCTGGGCAATCACATCGTCAAATTATGTTTGGGGGGGAACCCAAGAACTATTGCTACAAGATGGTGAGGGACAAGTCCGTGACATGACGTCTAGAATTAAACGAACGTTTTCACCGATGTAGCGGTCTTTTACATATCCAGTTTGATCTGGATTAATTTAGGTATCTCTCGCATATATTTGCGTCATCCTTAATGAGGTTCTCAAACTGGCTGAGCCACCCATTTGCTAGATGTGGGGCACGTGGTCTCCCCATGGCCAGACCATCAACCTGTTTATAGAAGCCATCATGAGAGGACAAGACCACTTCACATGATGCTACTTTGGCGAGTGTGATAAAGGTTTCTCGATCAATCAGGGGTCTCTGGTCTGCTGGCATGTTGTACAGCTTGTCGGTACACACCAGGATTGCCTCCATTACTGGTACATTAGTATATAATGATGACATGCCAAAGCTAATCATAATCTCGTCTTCTTCCAGAATAACAGTTTATCACATACCGTCTTGGTCGAGGAGTTGATTTTACACGCTGGGACTACCGATAACCATTCTGCCACACGGACGGCTACCTTGTGGTATGCAGACCCGGGGATAGACAGTACTGGTCTGACTGGGATGTCTTTCTTGTGTACTTTTGCCAGTCCGTACAGACTTGTTGGTTGACTACCTCTGGGTATTATAGAATAATACAGTTCTTCGTCAACCTTCCCCTCTTTTAGTAAGGAGGTCAGGATCTTTTTTACCGTCTCCTCTTCTTTGAGAACTGGATGTTTTGCGTTCTTCCGACTGTTTGAAGTTTTTGAAACTGCGGGAGGTTGATGATCTTGTTCAATTTCTCGTGGTATGTTCCTTTCTTCATAACATATATACCTACCCCCTTATCAAAGGGGACGCCGAGTAAATCTTTCTCCTTAAGATACTTCTTTGTCATTGTTATATTCCTGGATGTTTTCATCTGTTTGCACTTTTTAATGTAATTCAGTGTTTTGACATTTATGATGATTTCATCTGGAATCTTCCTGTTCTTACAATGACTCAACAGTCCATCTACTTCAGCTAGTACGTCTTTAGGGTCAAATTTATCCAGAACTGCATTTTTTGGACCCAGAGGGGGTGGTGTTTCTAGATCACATAACACAACTATATTCTTAACATTGAACAGTGGTCTTTGTTGTTCTTTGGATAGAAATCTTAGCTTCTTGTTGTGATTCCTCAATTGTTCTCTGCGGGTTTTGACCCTTGTGTTTCTGGTATGTAGTACGACGGAAGGTAGGCAGTTGCACAGCGTTACTTCCTTAAGTATTCTACGTTTTCCTTCGAGGTTCTCCTCAAGTCCTTTCTGATCGTTCGTAGTTTTGATTAGTTCTTTCTTCAGAAGCTGGCGTTGAAAGTCATGTACGTTCTTATCGTCGAAACATCCATTATTGGGAATTCTGAGTCTCAAGAATTTTGGAATTAAATCTGCACGTTTGCAGTTTTCCAGAAACTTATTCAAAATGGCCGTGTTTTTCATCCACCAGTCAGCGTGCTCCTTTTTGGCATGAAACAAATAAAAGATAAAACATTTTGGAATTTTTTTGTTTACTCGACGAAACCGCTCTAAGCCTTGTTTTGGTTTAGGTGTCCTGAATAAGTAAACCTGGCTTGAGCCTGCGATCCAACTGAAAACCAGTGCATGGTCAGCAGTCAACTTCAAAAAACAGCTGACCTAGATGAGCTCTAAACTTGAGTCCGCGATATCGTCACGTGATACTGGTCAGCGGATACCTTGTTTTGAGAGGCATCAATTGACCGTGGCATGGATGTTTAACATCAAAGATGTATGCTGCAAACTAGGTGGAGTATGGCCGCCATGTTGGGCACAAGTATACCAGTATTGATGATGATTATTAGGATATTTTTATTGGGCAACTCCGTTGTTGTCGTGCGTACGTGCCCACGAGCAATAACGCTAGCCATGAGTACAATGAGAAAAGCAATTGGCGGGTTTCTATGAGTATGGGGCTCCGCTTGGCAGCCCTTTAGGCTGCCGGAGCCCTGCTATAAAATTAAACGAGGCTTACTTGGAAGTTGAAGTTTGATTGGAATTCCATCAGGCTTCCACGGAGCAGAGATTACACGCCCACCCAATCATTGCCGTATGCCTCCCTGCAGATTTTTCATGCTGCACGGTGTCTTCTTCGGGTCTCATGTGGCCACTCTTCTTTCAAATATGACCAACCACGTGCATGTGTAGTATCTCATGTAATCTCTGCTCTGTAGATGCCTGATAAATTCCAATCAAACTTCAACTTCCAGATAAGTCGAACTAAATTTTATAATTCTGTGGGACACACACGGTTGATGGGGGCACGAGGCCACCCGTAAAACCAACGTCTCCGGACTCCCTCCTTCATCGGCAGCCCGGCCATGCCAATTCATGGATGATCCTTGTGCCCCCATCAACCATGTGTGTGCTCATCCAGCCCACCGCCAAACCATGCTTTTACAGGAGGCACCACAGCCTCCAGGCCAGCGCCTCCAATTGCTCAATTAAAAAATTTAAGAGGGTGTCTCTGAAAGAGCGGTCCTGTCGATTTTGCTTGAGACAGATTTAGCTCATTTCTTGTGTGTTGTACGACATTCATGTACCTAAACTACAACCACAATCCGTTTGGTCGGATCTCTTTATTTTTCAGAGTTTTACGGAAATTAAATTTCACTCGAGCGAAGGCCTGTCGTGACACTTTTCAAGACTTTAATTGGAGACAACTTTGGAGGACAATTTACAAAAAACTGGGGGACTCAGCAAAAAACAAATGCCACAGCAATGTATATTAACTCTATCTTATCCATCGAGGCGACTTTCGTGAACATAGCTAGGAAGTAGGTGCCATAGAAAAGGTAACTATAGAAAAAAACTTTGCGGCCCGACCTTTACTAAAACTTTAGAACTCCGTGAACTTACCTAATTTTCGGCAATCTCCAACTTTGGCCGCCATTTTGAGGGACTTGTCAACATGAAGCGTAGCAGATACAAATCGAGCGGGTAGATCTAAAACCGTTAGAAATACATACGAAAGCAATTCAAATGAACTTTACTTTCAATTCAAGTGGCAAAATTGTGAATTGTTCCTTAAACTTACCATTCCTACATCCCCATGCTACCATTTCTTCCAACAATTCAAACACTACAACTAGTGTTCGAATTCCCATCGTCGATTCCACCGTAAGAAATAACCTGTGCCACCTAAGCTTCGACTTGAATGTGAAGTACGAATCAAATGACATAATTGCTTCATCTTCGAGGCAACATCACGCTGGTATTTTGATTTTCTGATCGACAAGGGCGGTAGTCAGGAAGTGATCGCCATGTTTACCTCATAAACGTGACCGCTGACCAGCCGCTTAGTGAAAAACAGTACGGCTCAGTGGCGAGGGGAGGGGTGTGGGGTGGGTGCGGGCAGATCATCGGAA
>BLFK01000780.1:19191-31713 GCA_014634185.1 Astreopora myriophthalma | reverse complement strand
TTGAATTGAAAGTAAAGTTCATTTGAATTGCTTTCGTATGTATTTCTGACGGTTTTAGATCTACCCGCTCGATTTGTATCTGCTACGCTTCATGTTGACAAGTCCCTCAAAATGGCGGCCAAAGTTGGAGATTGCCGAAAATTAGGTAAGTTCACGGAGTTCTAAAGTTTTAGTAAAGGTCGGGCCGCAAAGTTTTTTTCTATAGTTACCTTTTCTATGGCACCTACTTCCTAGCTATGTTAGTTGGACCAGTTAAGAACGCCTCACTTTTTCAAAATTTTACCTTGAATTTGATCGGTTTTCGCGTGCGTGACTTAAGCGAACCGATAAGGTGCCTCTCAAGTCTTCCTGTTTGCTTGATTGAAACGTAATGACCACGAAAGTCGCCTCGATGGATAAGATAGAGTTAATATACATGGCTGGGGTATTGTTTTTTGCTGAGTCCCCCAGTTTTTGGTAAATTGCCCTCCAAAGTTGTCTCCAATTAAAGTCTTGAAAAGTGTCACGACAGGCCTTCGCTCGAGCGAAATTTAATTTCCGTAAAACTCTAAAAAATAAAGAGATCCGATCAAACGGATTGTGGTTTTAGTATAGGTACATGAATGTCTTACAACACACAAGAAATGAGCTAAATCTGAGTCTCAAGCAAAATCGGCCGGACCGCTCTTAATTCATTCAAAAATTTACTCTCTTAATTCTCTAAATATGATGGCTGCTCAGAGGTTAAATACCTTTATTCAAGAATTCATTTATCATGAACTTAAACCCCGAAGAACCGAGAAGAGTGGTTTGTACGCTGCCATTTATCAAAGTTTGTGATAATTTTCAAGGCTATCTTAGCATATGGTGAATGAATTTGCCTCAAAATGAAGATCATTATGCTGGCTTTGAGGTTTTTGCCGCAAAAGTAAAGCAAAGATTTATTGGAACACTGAAATCTGAAGTTTGTCGGCACAGCATCAAACCTCAATTAAAGTTAAAAGCAACTTTCAGAAACACCATAGGAGACCGAGAAGGTCAAAAGGAGGATTACTATTTCAAATATTCTGGAAATATACTCTACCATAGTGCCGACGACCAAGACATCGCATACGAGTATAATCGATTAATCAGCGATGTACAGGGTAAAATCGCCCAACAGGATCGAAATGGATCAGGCTGGGTTTTGGAAAGAATAACACACGCCTACATTAACACTGCCGCATGTCGGCCATTGAGGGGTGGGGCATACATGCCAACACCCAAAAAACTTGCCCTCAAACAAGCAGTGCTTAACAATCAAAATCTAGACATCGAGTGTTTCAAGTGGGCTGTTTATGCTGCTTTGTTCCCATATAACGGAGACCATCAGTAAAGGACAACAAAATACCCAAGAAACGACGTCTTAGACTATAGTGGTTGTCATTCCCACTTCCAATGAACAAGATCAAAGACTTTTAAAAGCTAAAACGTTTTCGGATGAGAGAACGTGATAATCCACAGGATAAGCACCATGCCACCAGAGGTTCGATGGATAAACCTCATGCTGTTGCAGAAAGATGACAAACTTCACTACGTTCATGTGGAAAGCCTGAGTAGGCTACTCTACGATCAGAACGACCACAATGAAAGAAACCATTACTGCATGATATGCTTAAGTGGTTTTTCACTACAAGATCTCCTTGAGAAGCACACAAAACACTTCAAAGGAATAAAAAAAGCACACTAGAGTTAAAAAGACTTCAAAAAACAACAGAAAGTGCCCTATGCAATCTACGCCAATTTCGAATCACTAGTCATTAAGAAGAAATCCAAATTATCCGACAAGGTGAAAACAACATCTTACCAACCATCCGCAGCCCCAACCACAACCATCCGCAGCCATGGGAAGAAAATCAACTATCGTCACTACTGAGGCATTGACGTGCTTCAAATTTTCTTAAAATGGATCCAATGGGACGAGCAGCAAATACGAGAAATTCTAGCCAACCCAGTTTCTTCGAAAATGACCAAAAAGGAAAAAAGAGTCCATGGAGTGCCGGAAGAGTGCCACATCTGTAGGGAAGGTCTTTGAAGGGCGAATTATCGATTCGGAAAAGGTATTCAACCATGAAACCGGACAGTATTGAGGTCAAATGCACCAGCTATGTTGTCAGAGAGCGAACAATGTTCCGGGAAGTTGCCATCATTGTGAGGAATGTGAGGAGATTGAAGATCTGATTGATGGAGAAATGGGGATTCCCAAGAAAATGTGCAGCTGCCCCTGGGGAAAAGTGTCTATTTGAAAAAACGGCAGAAGTTATCAGAGTCAGACGAGGAAAAGGTCAAATCACAGGAGAACTGTCTCCTATGGGGCAAGTATTTGTCAGTCCAAAATCGTCAGTGTCGAGAGACCACTGTCATATCACAGGAAATTATCGAGGAGCAGCCCACAAAGCTTGCAACTCAAAGCTTTGCATCCACCCCAAAAGGACGAAATTCCTTTAGAGTTGGAAAACTTGTTTTCAGAGACACGGTGGCATTTCTAACACCAGGCCAAAGCTTAAAAGATGCAGTGAAAAACACGCCTCCTGACGAGCTCAAACACACACTTGATAAGATAAGTCGTTTCAAAGACGAGGATCTGCTTTTGGAAAAGGCTGTTTACTCTTACGAGTACATGGACAGCTGGGAAAAATTCATGAGTTGCACAATGCCTACTCACTAGCACCAGGTAAGAAAAGCATTGAGCAAGAATGGCTATCAAACTGCCAACTTGAAATTTTGGCCAAGCTGGGTCAGAAGCCGACGAAGGACAAAAAATGAAGGCCCACCCTTCATAACAAGAAAAACTATCTTATCCACTATCGCAACCTAGAGCTGTACCTCAGTCTGAGGATAAAGCTCACAGAAGTTCACCAAGTGTTGGAGTTCAATCACATGCCGTGGATGAAGGATTACACTGAAATGAACACGGAATTCCGAAAGTGGGCGAACAAATAAATCGAAGGGGACTTCTACAAGGTGATGAACCACTTAGTGTTCGGAAAGTCAATGGAAAATCTTCGAAACAGAACCAACGTTCATCTTGTCAAAAGCAGCGAGGAGAAAAAACTGTGAAGGCTACTTGCAAGCCCGCTATTCTCGGATAATAGCTGCCTGTTCAACGACGACCTTGCTGGGATTCACATGCACAAAGGCACGCTAGTCTTGAACAAGTCAGTCTATGTGGGAATGTCTGTGTTGGAGCTCTCCAAGCATCTGATGTATGACTTCTACTACAACAGCATGAAGAAGCAGTACAGCGTCTGATGTGAGCTGCTCTACACGGACACAGACAGCCTTCTGAAGAAGATCCAGATGGAAAACATATATGAGGACATGGCCCGAGGCATGTTTGTTTTCCCCGAGGCATGTTTGTTTTCCCCGAGGCATGAATCCGACACGAGTGACTATCCGAAGGTGCAACCACTTCACAGCCAGCAAAACAAGGAGATTGGCAAAATGAAAGACGTGTGTGGAGCAGGGGTTCCAATCATGGGGGTAGTATGTCTGAGGCCAAAGATGTATTCTCTTGTGAAAGGGCCTCACAAAAACCAGTTTGAAGAGCTAGGGTATTCTGAAAAGCAGATTGAAGGCTACAAGCAAAACTTTGAAAAAGCAAAGGGAATGAGAAAGTATGTTGCCAAGAAGATGATTCGTCAGCAATCCTTCAAAGAAGTTCTCAGTCTTGGCGGGAAAGACCCAGATAAGATGGAGCATAAAATGAACACACTCCAAAGCTCCTCTCACCAAATTTGGGGGCTCACAGTGAACAAGATTTCTCTTTCGCCATTGGACACAAAGCATTGGATAGCAGACGATGGAATTCAAACAAAGGCATACAGTCACTTTGCACTGGCAGGTGGCAACTGTTTATCGGGTGGAATAAGGAGGAGCTTCTCATGAACAAAGCCCCGCTTAGGTCCATCGACAAGGTAGTACAGCACAGGCTGCCCAGGATTGGTAAAAACGCACTCGATTTTGTAAAACCTTCAGAGACCAAATCGGACGGTAGCATGTTTTCCACCATCTTCGAACTCGCCAGGTTAGTAGAGATATCGCACTCTGGCCAAATCGGGCAATTTTTTTTCTTTCCCAACGGGTCGCTTGTAGTGCGCGGGCTTGACAGAGACAGCTTTCTCCTTGATAGCATCAGCGGCCTTTTTGCCAATCATGCTTGTGGTTTCATTGTTAATTGCTGAAACAACATCGGGCAATCTTTTAACCCAAGCTTTTGAGCGAGCACCGGGCAGCTGCATTTCTTCGGTGTACAGTTAGCCAAACAGGCAATCAGCCAGTGTTTTGTTGAACCTTTCCACAATGGCGTGATCACGATGAACATCAGGTCTGCCATAGCGAGTAAATGTCTTGCGTTCCCCCATAGCCTTGGAGGTCCGCATCGATAGATTTTACCAAACGATTTCGCAACCTCGCTAGAGTCTTTAGAGGTTAGCGCTTCAGCAGCTTTATGTCATGAGGTGACATTGATGACGGTCAAAGCATACTTGTAGACCTTGTGCCCATGAGGAATTTTGTCACGAAGTAAAGAAGGTCAGCTTGATGTGTGGAGTTGGGCGTAGCGACATCAAACTGAAGCCTTGGAATGTATTTCGGTGCAGGGAGGTAGATTTGCCAAAGCGCCTGGAGAATCAACCAGTTTTTTCCCCATCGTTTTCAGAAACCTTCACAGCATCAGCCAGTTGTTTCACAGTGGAGAGTCCTTTCCAGTATCCTTTGGGGCTATAGTAGACTCGAGCGAGTTTTCTGTCCGTATGTTACGGTTTTCAAGATGAACGAGAGGTGGAGGCTCAGGTTGAAAATCAACCACAAAGTGAAGCAACTTGGAAAGCTAGTAGATTGCATAGGTTGTCAACACAGCGACAACAATTTGAATAACGCAAGCACAGGGTCCGCCATATCTATTAGAAAAATTTAAAGGCAACGTAGGGGACGGCTGCAATGCCAGTGCCTGGGAAGAGCAGCTCACCCTTTTTTTGCACCTCACTGGGTTGGTAGTAGTCGGAGAACACAGGCTCTTTGGTCATTGTGATTGGTGGCTGCGTGTGAACCCGGTTATAGAGTTTCAGCGCATAGTCCATGTTGGTGAAGTTTGTTGGGCATGAGCTTTCAACTGGTCATTGGTTGCAATCCAGTCAAGCAGGGCAGTGTGTTGTTTCTGGTATTTGACGTAGTCTTTTTTATACTTCTTGAGGGCAAGGTCGTGGCTCTTTATTTCCGCGTCAGCATCACCACCCAAAAGGGCTTTCTCGAGGTAGCTACCACCGATAAAGGTAGCCGTGTTGATGACAGCGCCTCCAATCATAATCGCAATGGATGCCATATATAAAAGGCCCATAATCGTGAAGTTTAGAACACAAAAGATCAGAAAGACTACAGCGATGAATGCGATATATAAAAGGCTTAAACGTTACCAGGCAGAATCTTTTGGTCCTCAAGGTCTTGTTTCAACGCTATGGACCCAGCCTGCACAGCAGTGAACTTGACATAGCTCCTAACATTGGAGGTGGGGTCAGAGCTGAAGTTTTCTTTCACAACTTTTTTTGCAATCCATCCAATGCCAGTGATGAGGCCAGTCAGAATATCACTGTAGAGCGCAGTTTGCACAAGTTTACTGTTGGAAGACGTAGCGTATATATTAGGAAAAAGATTAATTTTTAATCTTTAATCTTCCATGCTAAACGTTTTTTGTTGGCGCAAAGCAACCTTGCTTGGAGGTGGAGTCGCAGGCACAGGAATGGGCGATACCTTGTTCTTCAAGGTTGAGAAGGTTGCCAAAAATGTTTTGCCCTGGGAGTAGAGCAAAAAAGATGCAATCAAAACACCTGCACCAACAATAAGGTACCTCTGTGTTATCTGAATCAGGCAGGAGCTTGATGGGCTCAGAAGTCCCAGCAGGAGACTTTGCTTCAGTTTCAGCACGCATTTTTCCTTGCGTATTCTTCAGTTATGCTCAGCAAGTCTTTTTCCAGCAGCCATTCTTCCAAGATTTTTGACATTAGGAAGTGTCTCAGGCACTTCTTTTGTAATTTGGATTGGAGTGTTAGTATCTGTTCGGGTTTCAGCTTCAGCCTGTGTTTTGTTCTCAGCATCGGCCATATATATGTTTTATTTTTTTGTAAGGTAATTGCCAAGTTAATGCGTAAGTAGATGAGCAAGTTATTGCCAAGTTATTGATCAAATTCATCGTCAAGTTCCTTTACATGTTCCTTGACAGGTTCTTTCGCAGGTTGTTTGCCTATGTTCTTCCAGTCCAATGCTTGGCTGTGATAATAACAGCGTTTATTATATGGCTAGCTCCGTGAGCGGGCAAGATGAACCAAATCGCGCACTGTGATTGGCTACCTGAGCGGGCAAGATGGAGCTATCTTGACCACCCGCCGTTTCCCGTGCAAAAAATTTCCCTGAAAGCCTTATAATAAATCCCTTATTGACCAAGCTTTTTCGGTCAAGATGGCTGGATATTGGCCTCGTTCTTTTTTTGCGTTTTTATGGACCTCAACTTCGTCTCGGTCCATAAAAACGCAAAAACAAGAACTTGGCCAATATCCAGCCATCTGACCTCTTGGTCAATAACGCATATTTACCAAGCCAGTAAACTTGCTCCAGTACAGAGTAAGCCAAGCTGAAATGGATGACAGTGCATGGTTGACCCCCCAAGTCTGATTTTCGGTCTTGTTTATACACTTGAATGTCTTTGATTTTAACAACAACCTTAGGAAACTATGTTGGCAGTAATATCTACATAGTTTGAAACTGCATTGCCTGTGTTTCTTGAGCCCACGTAGGCTTTGTACCTTTTGTAGTATTTTTCAACATCCTTTTCGGACAGGCACTTGATGTTGTCATGTCAGTTCCACGCCGATAGCGTCCTTGCATTTGCTTATCAAGGCAAGCACAGCGAGTTGCTTGTGGTGGGCAACTGTGTCGTCTGGGGGTACCACAGTGGCCAAGGCAGATGGCGCAGAGCTTGTCGGTTCAGCTTCGAGCAGGTTCACGAATTCAGCGATATTCATATCCTCCGCCATGGTGTATATTATAGGGATAGCGCAGGGAAAAGGTTGGGAACGAGTATTTTTTATGCTTTCAGTTTAGCCACAAGGCATGAATTCCCTCGTGAGCTTGCCTCCAAATTCGTTGAAAACAGCTTCAAGAGCCTTTTTGGAGTGAGTATAGAACATAACAAGCGCAGCCAAGTTCTCGGGAAAAGAGTTGGTGATAGCTGTAAACTTTTGGGTGAGCATCTCTAGATGCTGCACAGTCACCTATCAGAAAAAATGTGTTCGTCTTTTCGAAAAAATAGCTGGCCAGCTTCAGCCAGGGTTAAACTTCGCGTTGTGGTGGTGCTAGCATGAAAATGCTCTTGTTGCAGTCCACAAACTGGTCAAAGCTTTTGTTGTTCACAAAGGTCGGGCAGATCATAGCCATGTAGGCAAACTTTTTGTGAAAAGGCCATTGCAGAAGGTGAAGAACTTAGTGTGTCTTGCCACAGTTGGTGGATCCCACAATCAAAGAATCGAATGGTAGATTTTCAGGGTCCATCTATACTTCGTGCTTTACTGACCACAGCTGGTTGTGCTCGATGTTCATCAACACGTCTCCTATACTAAAGATGTGGAAGGTGACCTTCCCGCCACAGGAGGAGAGTTTCCTTTAGATCTCAAGTAGGTCGCCTTCTTTTGTGTTTAACATGCATACACCACCGCCGTGCATTTTGCTGTCAGCCATGGATCGAAGGTCAACGAGCAGGCCAACTTGTTATTGGAGAAGTACTTTATTGGACATATGTTGTTGCCCATGCACATTCACGGCCGTTTGCAGCATTCTAGTGTAGCACCATTTACACTTTCCTCCAGCTTCTTGGTCATGGTCCACGTTTCACTCCCATAAAACAAAACACATTCTACAGTTGCTCGAAACAGCCTGATCTTTGTTTTTCATGGTAGTTTAGAGGTCCACACTTTTCTCATTTTGTTGCAAGCTATCCAAGCAGAGGCCTTTCTGACTTTGAAGTCATGTGCTGAGTCACTAACCCAAGAACCAAAGAAGTTAAAGTTCTTGACGGGATCGATTACTTGTCCTTGTTTGTCTCAACTTTAACGCTGTTCATACCAATTCTGTTTGCGGACAGTTAGTAATTGTTTTACACGCGGAACGAGTTGTAATAAGCGCAAAGTGATTATGATAACGCAAATTTGTTTTCGTATGACATTGTTGTAGCCGTAGTCATCGTCCTAGCTTAAGCCCTTCATGACAACTCAGAGTCATCCCAACACTATTTGCCACAATGTTATTTTTCGACCAGAATTACTTTTTGATTTCAAACGATTTCAAAGTCATTTTACTCGGATTGAATGGTGACCCCCTACTTTTTGGTCTTATTTGATGTATTTCATTATGATTTACAATCATGCTAAATTGCAACGAATTTTCATTTCTTTTGTTTTTTTCCGCAAACGTCCTTAACCCGTAATCAAGTCTAACAGTCTAATCAAAACACGTGCTCAAAACCATGTGCTTGACTGAAATAATACATTCTGCACATGCACTTAAAATTAACACCTGCACGCTAGAAACTTGAGGGCGATTTGTGACTGAATGTAAAGAAAATGAAACCCAAATTATAACTCCAGCGTTCCCATAGGGAAGCTCGAGTAACGAGGCATATTCGTTATGTTCCTGTGTCTTCTGTCCTTTTAATTCTCTCACATGTCTCGATCAAACAAGAAAAATTGGCTTTCCTCTACTTTGTTCAGCGACACATTCCTCCCTTCACACACACTTTAAAGGAGCATACTCAACCACAGTGCTTTTTGTGCCACTGTTCTTGTTACTCATTTCTGCTCCTCGAATGACCTGTCAAAAACATATGCAATTATTCCAGAGGAAAGATGGACAAAAGCGGCCCTGATTCGATCGAAAAAAGTCGGAAATAATACAGAAAATGTTGCATAAGGAAGCTTTGCTTGCAATGCATTCTGGTTGAGTGTGCTCCTTAAAGAATGAGGCATGTTCGTGATCCGGTGCCAACTCCTCTCGTTGTAATGATCTTACGTGTATCTTGGAGGGTTGTCCAATCCGTTGTTCATGCATTCTTCTTTGAGCACCCTCCCTTGTTATTCCCTACCATGTGTCTAGCTTTGATAGCAAAAGAAGATTGTAGGCGATCGAGGTAAAGTTCTTATTCCCGCTGTTAATCGCGTAGTTTATGGTATGCCTCAGATCTTCCGTCCCAGGCAGACAATTACAAACAACGAGGCATATTGGTAAATTTGCTATACCCACATCTTTTCATCTAACCAAATAGATCACGTTGAACAAAATCAGTTAATGCTAGCAGAGGGATTGAAAATTTCGCATGATTTTATTAGAGATAAAAGTCACATTATTTGCTCATCTTCGTTTTCTTTGAATCTGACCGCCATAATAAGATCAAGCCCAGGGGTGTAGCCAGCATTTTTGCACAGAAGGGTTCACTGGTCGAGACTAACAATCGTGTGCTTTTGCCTAGGGGGGTCTGGGGGCATGCTTTAGAGAAAAATGTTTGTATTTCAGGTCCTCAGAAATGATATTTCGTGATTCTGAGCACAAGTTTCCAGTGATTTAAATGCCAAGTGTAGGTATCATTTTCTGAAAGGGGCTTACAAATTTCTTTCTGAAAAGATCGTAAAATTAAAATTGACAGGACGATAGAGTAATGTTTTTCAATCAGTGAAACAAGCGGCTCGGAATAAAGAATAGAAACTCCGAGCGCTCAATACCCTTTTGGTTGGATCTCATCCCTCAGAATCTCGAAAGAAATGATTGTTATATCCTCTTGAAATTAAAGCCAATGTTGTTTTCCCTTTCCTAATTTGAAAACAAGGAGCAGCCTTCTAGAATAAGCAGATCGTAGTGTTACAAGTGGCTTTTCGGGACTTTTTAGAAATGGGCCCCTAGAGTAGAAAAGCAACATCACCCACACATGACTGCCAGGTCCCACCTGGGAAATAAACTGGGGACACACTAGGAGTGCCCTCACCCGGTGGCACCGCTGAGCCAGTCGCCTCTAACCATCGTACGAATACAGAATGAGGAGTGTACAATATAGCACTTGTTTCCAAACGGGGTTCGAGTTAAATCTTAAAAATGTCCTCACCGACAACCATAATGTAATGCCTACACTCGGACTAAGAATGTGGTAGACAATATATACAATAAGATGACTTGAACAACCACTGCCAACTGAGGGCAACAATAATAAAATAGTTTAATTTCCACTGGTTCCACATCATCTTTAAAGCTCATCATGGACCTGAAAGCCAAAACCTAAACAAATTAGTTTGTAAAGACAATCAACGTCGGATGTCAGTTTTTTGAATTAATTTCGAACCTTAGTGTTGCAATTGAAATAAAGTTCTCTACTAACCCTAACCGTGTTGCCTAACCGTTATTTGCACGTGAAAATTGCAGAGGATTGAGTCGAGTTGTAGCTGTTTCTACAAGCTGTTATATATATTATCATTGAATGGTGTTACCGAAGAAAAACTGAAAACAAAAAACTGAAAAACTGTCCATGGACAGTACTTCAGGTGAAAAACGTTGACAAAATAGCATTTAAATCAGCCAGGACACACCAAGGGACATTTTTTTAGAGTAAAGGAAACATACTTTGTTTCGTATTATTTCCAGTTTTTCTTCAGTAACACCATTCAACGATAATCTCTATAATACGGCTTGTACATGTAGAAACAGCTACAACTTGACTAAATCCTCTGCAATTTTCACGTGCAAATAATAAAGTGATCATTAGAATAATAGAGCACAATTCGCTATTCTATGTACATTTTGATCCTTACATGTTAGAGTAATGTAGATTGTTGACATATGCATACACTGACATTCACTGTAATTCAGCTGGTTGCTGCTAAAGTGGCTCAATAAACACATTCTTATTTTTTTATAAACACCTTTTGTAGGCTTTTCATAAGCTTCATAGGTGAGCTTATGCAGCGACTATGTTCAACTGACTGAGGGAATTTTAAGCCTTTGGGAAACATATAGAAAGCTCTGCTGTCGGGTACTTACTCTAAAAACATGTAATGAATGAACACTTAACAAGCGACCCTGTTGGTAATCAATAAAAACAATATAACTGTCAAGGGTACCATTTTTCATGTCACTTGTCCTGCAACAGGCGATGAGCAGCGCAAGGGAGCCTGGTTGATCATTTTTAATCAACAAAACAAAGCCACTTCAAGAGTCAATTTCTATGCGTGATTTTTCTAGATTTTGTTGTGAACATTTGAATGTTATTTATGCAGATTTATTCATGTGATTTTTTTGAACAATAGAGTAAGTTTACCCGCGAAACATATAAGTCATCTTATCGATTCAACTAATAAACATGTACAGTTGTTTTCAGCCACAAGCTTCAATGACGATTTGTCTCTTGTGGACTTGAATGAACTGATTCTCAGGGGACATAACGATATTGATAAAATATTCTGTTCTTTTTATAAAAGGTTTAATAGTATTCTTAATAGACATGCACCTCTCTAAGCTGTATCCCGCCGCAAAACAAAACGTCTTTCTAAACCTTGGATAACTGTAGGCATACGAGCTGCTATTAAAATTAAAAATAGATTGTATGCTAATGGTAATTACTCTCAGTACAAAATCTATAGAAATAAGATACAAAGATTGACGCGACTGAGTAAAGCCAATTACTATCATGAATATTTTAGTAAGTATTTAACCAACATGAAAAAAACATGGGAGGGAATTAACAATATCTTAAACCGTAAAACTAAGAAGTCATCAAATACTAATGCTAGAAAAGATTATAACAGCAGCAAAATTACCGGTATTACAGACACCGCGAATATCTCAGATATATTAAATGATCATTTTTCCTCAATTGGGAGTAGACTGGCTAGTAAAGTTCCGGATTCAAGTAAACATTTTTCTGATTTTCTTAGTAATTCCAAATCACCTTTATAGTTTCCATGTGATGTATGCACGAATCCTGTTCGCATAAATCAGAAGGGTATTCTCTGCGATGGTTGTAACAAGTGGTTTCATCTAAGATGTATTACCATGGATCTAAAGACCTATATCAAATTAAGTTCATCTGATGAGCAGTGGTTTTGTAACAATTGTGGCTGGCCATTTAATTTTACCGATTCGTTTTTTGAGACTCCCTTTTCCACCGAGTTGAATGCAAGCTCGTCGACTTCGTTCGTCCCTTTGGACTCTTTACTTCGTTCTTCCAATGGCTTCATTAATTGTTTATTACTGAATGTGAGGAGTCTTCGAAACAAGATTAATGACTTATCAGCTCTGCTATTGATGGACTCTTTTGACATTGTTGCCATGACTGAGACCTGGTTGAACGATGATTTTAGTGACTCAGAGCTACAGCTTGATGGCTACAATATTTTTCGTTTCGACAGAGCTAACCGGCGAGGAGGTGGAGTTCTGCTAGCAATTAACTCTCGTCTGTCTTGCAACCGCCGATATGAT
>BLFK01000774.1:536777-546440 GCA_014634185.1 Astreopora myriophthalma | reverse complement strand
ATCAATTAGTATATACTCACTCAGTGATCTTGGTTTTTCAAGCAATCTGATTGGCCCGCTATCTCGGAGTAATTGACCATTATTCACCCTGAGTTCAAAGAATAATTGTTAAATATATGGAACTTCATATACTCTCTATTGTACTTCCAACTGAGTCAGTGTTGCTTAGTTGGTGCTGCGTGATCACTTTAGTGACTTCATTTCCACTATTTCTTTAATTTTAGAAGTCAAAGAAGAAGCGTCAACGTTCGGTGAGTGTTGAACTTTAAGCAAGTCTGAACTTTAACGACAAGATTTTCTTTGAAACCGTGGGCCGGCATTGAACCCTTGAACCTTTTTTTTTTTTTAACCCATGGGCTTCAGTGCACCTAAACCCAACAAAATGTTTTTCTTAAAAAATAAAGCGTATGTTCTGGAGTGTTTTGAGACAATAATTGTTTGACCTGGTTAATTCTTCAATTTTTCTATGCTCTTTATACGCGAGTTCTAAGGGCCACGACCGTGTCAGTGGGGTCTGGGGAGGGCGAGGGGTTGTTACATCAAACCGAGAACCTTTACATCGTGCGCGTTACTGGTGTTGCTGTGTGTGTCTACCACGGATGAAGCTGGCATTCTAGCCGTTCAGTCAATACCGTTCAGTCAAATTTGTGAAATTGCCGCGAAAGGTCTCGATTTGGCGTTACAATAGCAGGTCGACCCACACATACCCCTGGACACTCGGTCGTAGTAGCAAAATAGCGGCTTTTTAAAGCTATTTTACGTAATCGAAAGCGCTTAGTTTGGGGGAGGAGGGGTTGGGCGCATTTTTTGCACTTTAACTGTCGTGTGTGAACTCGGCTGAACTCCGACCCGTTGGCTCCGTTGGTAGAGCTCTGGGGCCTGTTCATGAAAGCCCCGAAAACTCTTCGGGTCCGAAAAGCCATTTGTATAACTATGATCTGCTTAAGGCTGGTCTTTATAGACGGAATTATGGTCCCCGAAAAAGGCGCGAAAAGTCTCGGGCCCTTTGAGAAACGCGTGCCTGAGCTACCGTGCGGAGGATTGTCGGTAAAAATCCACGACCGGACTCAGGGACTCAAAGTCTTAACTGAGTAGAAAGTGCTGTCTTGGTTATGACATCTGCAATTGGTTAGACTTTCAACTCTTCTCGGAAAAGGGCGATAAACTGTTGGACCCGTATCACAACGCTTGCTCAACTGTCTGACGTCAAAGAACCCTCACACTGTTTGTAAATAGTAGGGGGCGTAGTCCCCCGTGAGATGGTCT
Source organism: Astreopora myriophthalma (assembly GCA_014634185.1). Taxonomy (NCBI): domain Eukaryota; kingdom Metazoa; phylum Cnidaria; class Anthozoa; order Scleractinia; family Acroporidae; genus Astreopora; species Astreopora myriophthalma. The sequence goes on along the minus strand of BLFK01000774.1, from coordinate 545,174 downwards.
TTCTCTGCCAAGTATGTGTACAGCAGTAATTGGCTGCTCACTGTTGCGGTTACTCTGCCATATTCTTACGATGAAGCTAATAAAGTAAACTGTAACTATAAACTGACGTTAACTTGTTAGACATCAAAATCGCTAAGCTCGAAGTCGAATTTCAAAATCTAGAAAGTTAGGAAGGAGACACTTGGTTTCCGAAATTCATATGCTCTGTTTTGAAAACGAAGTATGTTTATCGAGCTTTAAACTTGCAAACAGGTATATTTCCAGGACAATTATTTTATCTTACACAAGACCGTGACTCAGACCTGATCAAGATAATGCTTGCATGATAGCTGTGACTAATGGCGCAAGAGATAAGCTGAAATCAAATCCTTCTTCGTTGATTTTTGGCTAACATCAAATTTGAGTGTGCTGTTTCCCGTACACACGAAGCTTAATCTTTTGTCATAATCCTTGTACACAACATTCATTGTCAAGCTTTACAAATTTGATTTGGAACTTCGGGAATTTGTGTAGCAGTGAAATGTAAATTTGTTGTAGAGTCTGAGGTAATCATTTGAAATGCTCAGCGTCATGAATTTGTCACTAGTCTGTTTGTATGAAGTACCTCATCGGGCAGACACGTGTTTGACTTCAAAGCCATTACGTTCACGTCAGACGCGAGTGGCTCATGCTTCGGACCATTCCCAATTTTCTCGCCCTGTTTTGCACTTGCCGTTTTCTCTTTTCAACGCGAGAAGCATTGATTTCGCTTACTGATTAATTTATTAATACCATTTTGGCATCGAATATCGTACCAAGGGAACACTAGGAATGGGCATTTGGTGACACTTATTGTACTTTTGTTGTAAAACTAATAGTGACCTTTTGCCATCTAGCCTTCTGCAGAATCCGACGGCGACAGAGCTTACAAGGAGAAGGAAGACAGAGATAAAGACTTCGACAGACGCGATCGAGACAAGGAACGGGGAGAGAAAGAGGCGGACCGAAGCAGAGAACTAGAGAAAGACAGGAACCGTGACAGAGATAGAGAAAGGGACCAAAAAGAAAAGGAGCGAGACAGGGATAGGGACAAGGACAGGGACAGAGATAGAGACAGAGAAAAGGACCATGACAAAACGAAGAAGTACAAGAAATCTCAGGATAAGGTGCTGACCCGATCTCCCTGAAGATCTTGTCCATAGCTTTTGTTTCTCAATCTTTGCCCGCACAGGTCTTGTGATGAACTTCAAGAGAGGTTTTGACGGGAACTGAACTTGAGCGCGGCGAGAAGAAGCCTTCGTCTGTACTAATGCCAATTCATTTCCAGAGATTTGTTCTGCAGAAGTCCTAGTCGCTGGCTCTTTTCTGTACATGTAATTGACGCATTGAGAAATCTGTAAAACATTGGCACAACAGTCTCGTCCTTTTGGTTCAGTGGAAACGAGCTTGAGTGACAATTTCATTCACAGATTTAAAAGCCGCGTAGAAACCACCTTACAAAAAACTTTACTGTATAGAGCTGACCTTACTAATATTTTCATTATGAACCCAAAGGTTCACATTTAACCTTCCTTCGGTCACACTCGTTGCTCAAAGTTCAAGAAAAAGGGCTCTAAACGGATGAAAGCATCACACCAGAAGATTTGCTGCCCTACACTATTAAAATCTTGAAGGGAAAGCCTTATTTAATGCAGTCAGTCAGGAGAATAAGTACCGTTTTCTGCTAACCTCTGTATCTTTGATTCGGTTTAGGCCTACGCTAAGTTGTTTAGCGTAGATGGCAGGAGTAACGGGATTCGTCGCTATGGCGCGGCAGAACTTGAAGTGACTTGACCTATTTCGGAGAGTGCGTAACCCAAATCGACCGTGACGCCTGCGCGGGAAATAGTTAAGAAACGTACTGCGAATTTTTTAAATCGGCACTTTTCCACTCCTGACTAGAAATTTAACGAGGGCTAAGAGGACTTTTAGCCTTTGTTCGTTTTTCTATGAAATGGTGGTCTTCGGCCAACGTCAATAATTTTGTTCAAATGGATTGGACAAAATCTCATTTTAATTTTAAGGGTACTGTGTTATCAATAATTTCTTGGCAAACAATTCACAATCTGTTTGCCGTTAGAATATTATTGCTCTGTAATGGAAAATGGTGAATATAATTTATAAGAAATTTGAAGACATTTAATTTTTTTATTTCATTTTTGAAAGAAAAGAGAAGATTTTGGCTATTCAATTGAATTATGAATAATTTGTAATTATTTTTGTAAAGTTTTTCCAGTTCAGTTTATTTGTAACAGCTGTTGGTGGAATTAAAACTCTTGATAAACGTGTTTCGTCGTTTCTATATTCTCCCTTTGCTTTTGGCTTTTGTTTGCTGTTTATAGTCAAAGGCAGAGTTGTAAATGTATCTAGCAGGAAACTTAGTTGTCTGCTAACCAATATTAGACAGCAGTTTATGGGAGTAAATTATTCATCACCATGGGGTTTTCTTGCTGCTGTTTCTTCAGTGCTTGATCTTTGGTAACATTTCTTTTTGCACCAATTTAGAGCGATTTTCAACTGAGGGTCGAAAGTATTTTCACGATGTTGCTTTCGTTGTGGTTTACTACGCAAGCTGATTCGTCGAAACATTTCACGCCATTTTCGTAACCAATCGGAAACCATTTGTTGCATGGCTATTCCTGTGTTTGACGTCAACTACGCGTGCTTACCTCCAGTTCTGATTGGTTCATTTTGATCGTCCGTGTTGCTGTGATTGGGCGGAATATTTGTTTTGGTTTGGACTTACGACACTCGCTTGAAAAGCGCTCCATGATTAAAAAAAATTGGCTTTGGTGATATTTAATTTTATTAAACAAAACATTTCATATGAAACAACGACTTATCTTTAATCGCGAACTGTAAATGTATTGCTCTTCTTCCCCTAAGTGCTTATCTCGTGACTATACCAGTGTTTAACCTGTTGTAGCTGTCGATGGTTTTGTAAGATATCGCCCTTTTAGACTGCACGGGTTAAATGGACGAGTAGCTTCCCGTTCTTGCTCCTGGTGTCAATAGAGTGCATAAATCAAGCCGTAGACACCCCTGAAAAGGTTGTTGGTTCTCGCTAAGGCAGCGCACTGGCCTGTTAGAGTGCCTAAAAGCTTAAATGGTAATTCGAGGAGTGTGCAGCTACCTGTCTTTTGTCTTGTCCTTGGCGGAGGGACTTATAGTTGGTTTGCTGTTTTGTTTTCCAGACCGGATGGGACACCACGTCGAGTGAGAGCGAGAGTGAATTGGAAAGCAGACGAAGAGCCCTGCTGAAGCAACTTGGTGCCGCCGGAGAAGATCATTAAAAGTCTTGAGTTCATTCGCAAAATACACTTAAAAGTTGCGGAAACCAACACAACAGTCGCTTTCAAAGGAGAATAATGTCATCTCTTGTAATCAGTGTTTTTGTTTCTTTGCTTGTGTTTGTTTGTTTGTTTGTTTGTTTAGTGATATTTCCCGTTATCCAGTTTTTTTTTTTACTCCAATATAGCAGCAGATAGAGAATGAAGAGTAAAGCCCTCATCTCCGACGCATATGTTGCATAAAACCTGAAGGATTAAAGGTCCTTTTTCGAAGCGCGGTACTGACGCTGCTGCTTTTTAAAATATGGGGCATTGTGGCGGTCATAAGCTTATGACGAACGTTGCGCTAAAAATAAGCCTACTTGTAGTTAAAAGCGTAAACGTAATCGAATTTAGGTGGACAGCAATATACCCCTATTTGAATATGATTGTAGAGACAGCGAGCTGTTGTAAAGTTGTGCAAAACGAGCATCTGATTTAAGCTGTGTGTGTTGCAGTAAATAGGGTGTCGGGTTGAAGCCGTTCTTAGATTCAGACCCGATTCAGTTTACGTACAACATTTGCCAGCCGGAGTAGACTTAGTTTTGGTGGCTCAAACAAGTGGTGTCACGTTCGGCTGCTCCAGGCCGCATGAAACATTCGCTCTGACGAAGGGCCAACGCTCGAAACGTCAGCTTTCTAATCTACCCACGGTGGTTAATTTACGTTTATCTCAACTTGTTTGATATGATCAAATTTCTGTGCTTCTCTGACTCGCCCACCGACGGAGCACCACAGTTTCTTTATTAACTAACCAAGTTAGTTATTCGATGCCGCACCTCCGCGGACGACTAAAATGCCGGCTCTCAGACCACTGAGTCGTCTTCCAACATAAATAGAGCAATCACCACTCAATTTAATGTTTCTGGGGCTTACCATCAAGGGTAATTATTTCTCAGAACTGGATTTATTAGTTAATATTACTAATGCGTTGGCACATTATTGTCTTTGTTAGTACCGTTGTCCTGTTTGTATTTTGATTTCGCCATGGGTGCTGTTATAAATAGGACATCTCGTAACGTGAGCAGTTACCGTTGGCGCATTTTATATTAGAGTGCGGAAAGCAATTACGCAATTGTTTTAGTTTTGGTTTGCTCTACTATTGGATTAAAAAGAACAACAACAACTAAGGAGATGCAAATACTTAGGGCGGATTTACACGATACGACTTTGTTGCATGCGACAAGCTTACGACAGGCCTTACAACTCGCTTCCGACTGTCGCGTACGTCACAAAAAATGTCGTAGGATTTTAAAACCTGTTTTAAAACTCTACGACAATCGTAAGCACAATCTGTGTTCAATAGCAAGAGTTGTACGCGATTTTTTACGTGACGCGAGCAGCGCGCGCAGAAGAAATCGCATACGACAGTTGTAAGCAAAAGTCGTACCGTGTAAATCGGCCCTAGTCACACTGGTTTTGCCGCTCTTGGCTTCGGCTTGGTTTGCGTTCTTTGAGCGGTTCTCAATTGGCTGTCGTAAAACCAAACCAAGTACGGAGCCAATCAAGTTTTGAAGGAAATACACCTTTCAGCCAACCAGAAAGGGAAGTAGCCGACCACTACGCCGGAGAATGTCTTTTTCCAGGACGATTTGCCTTGTTTTCGCCATTTTGACTCCGCTTTTGAAGCACTACAGATGCCTGCTCCACTCCATTCACGGGATGCATTGTTGATGCGCAGTGTTGGAAATTGATTGTGAGCATAATTTATGCGTGGCGGGAAAGAGGTCACGTGAGAGTGAGTGAGATCTTGGGTTTCTTCCGAGTTCAGAGTCGAAGGTTTTGAGTATAGAGTGTCACGGTATTTGAGCCGTACTCTAAAAGGCTAAAAAACGCTTTTGCATCAACGGAAACCAAAAAAAAATGCTGAAGTTTTGTTAACAAGAACCATATTACTGCACTGAAACTATTTTTTGTCATCTGGGTCTAGGGATGGAAATGAATTGCAACTTAAAAAAGTTGACCAACTTTTTCAAGTTTGGACACGGTGTTTTCCAAATATCGCCAAAATTTAATATAGATATATTTTTCCGGTTAAATTTAATTTCATAGTTTCTGCTTGGTTTGTCAGAAATGTTGTTAATTGTGAGCTTAAGTACCAAGTTTCAATTTTCAGCCAATTAGGACCTCAAAGCAGCAAAACTACGGTGACAGAGCCCCTTTAAGCGTATATTTTACAGTCGTTATCTGCTGTTGGAGAAATTAAATTGACTGAAATCACATTTGCGACATTCAGTGCCAAAGGTCATCCCACACTTGTTCATGAAAGCGTAGTATTGGCCGAGATCGACGACGAAACCCAGGTGCTTTCTCACTGAACAACACCATTTTGGATAGCCGGTCTTCCAGTAACCAGCGTCGTAGTAAGGGTCGTGCACGTGTCGTCACGTCCTCATGCACTGTTGCAAGATCTTGGCATCATACACTGTGTTCCTCCAGCTGACCCAAAGATGTGTGGGACGTGTTGCACTTGGTGATCTGCTCTGCTTATGTTGGTCATGTCTCAGATTTACAGCATTGACAGTACACATACAGCCTCGACTTTCGATTTTGCAAAACTCTCTTTTCCAATTTTTCCGGAGTAGCTAGCAGCATAACTGATGTAGATGTGCAGTTCTGCATACACATCCACGCCTGTTCTTTTCCACATACTATCCAAGGAAGCAAAACTGCTCCAGAACAGCCAGTTTCTTGCGATTTAACTTAATCTCGGGCTGTTCGGTTGCCGGTTGGCTTACAACAACCATACTGAGTCTTCTCACTTGAAAAGCAATGCACACAGAACGCGGAAGCAAAACAGTCAAGTGATGCCTGCAGGTCTTGAGATATGTGAGCCACCAGAGCAGCGTTGTTAGCAAGGAGCAGAACAGAACAGTCCACCAGGGTGTTACCCTCGAAGACGTGGTGCAGGAAACAAAAAAGATAGCGTACTCGGGTAATGCAAGTGAATTTGAATGGTTTTACGGGCGTCAGCAAAATACTATGGAATTGGGTTCCTATAACCTGGTTTTGACTAGCGACGCAAACGCAAGCGTACGCGCAAGCAGAAGACATTCATGTCAAGTGAAAATGAACGACGCAAGCACAGTACACAGGGATACAATACAATACCTTTATTTTACGTGGTAAATGTTCTTAGCTAATTAGCTACTTTACAGACATGCCACGAAAAATAAATAAACTAGAAATAATAAGAAGAAGAGAAGATGGCTCATAAGAACCAATATAAAAATATATCTACAGTTAAAAATAGGGATGCGGAAGGATTCAATAATTATAACCAGGCGCTGCGAGCGGAATCTGGAAAGAGTGTTTTTGTATTGAATAAACATAAGGTGGCGGTGTGCGTACTTTCGTCTTCGCACAACGCCAACGAACGTAAGCATAATCGCAAACACAAGGCCGGAAAAGGAAATATTTCGATCCTTGTGCCTGCGCTTATGCTTAATGAGTTTTCACGGTGAAATAGACGCTCATGTGCTTGCGCTCATGCTTGAGGTTGAGCTTTCGTCAACAGTGAATGAACTTACAGAGCCATAAAAGGAAATAAATATCGCGCCAGAATGTGACAAGAACAAGCGTAGTTAAGGTAGCGCGGCATATAGGTTGCGAAAATATCGACATTTTTAACGCTATTCGGTTCGATGGAAATCTATAGCTTTCACAGAAGAATCATAGTCTGAGAATATGATTCCGCTAACATCACCTACTTCGATTGGGCTGCCAGTGGATTTGGACCTCGCGCGCCTAACCCGCTTCTGTTGGCGGGTACGGGACCTTGCTTTGAGATATGTGAGCCACATATGTTTTGGATTCTCTCAGTTTAATGTCACTGAAGATGTGCCGTAATTTTAATTCAATCTTGACAGAATTTATTGAATGTTTGTCTTTTGTTTGTTTGTTTGAATTTCACTGCAAATTTTCCACAGGATTACGGAAATTTGCCTCGGCTTCTACAAAACGCAGAGAGCTTGTCCGGAATCGTGCTTAAAGCTAAAAACCAAAACCATTTTTCTACGTGCAAACTAAGCTTGTTATGAAGCTTGTTGTTAAGCTTGCTGAAAAAGCTATCAGTGCGCTAATCGCACAGCCAGAAAGATTCCATGAAACTGAGTGCAAGTTGCTCCCGACAGCGGATCCCAAAGGAAGATTCTCATTTTATTTCAAACTGCACAGCAGTAAGCACTGTGCGGGCCTGTCACAACGAACACTCGGACAAGGCTACCACACAACACAACAGTAATGCATGCGCAGTAGCCACAAAGGCGTATCCTATTTCAGTGTGCGCAGTGTTTGTCAAAACAGGGTGTAACTACGCTAATCTAACTTGGCTATTGATACATTTATTTATCCTCAGAATTTCGAGTTCCCACTGAAAGTTTACCTGGCACACAATCATGATATACAGCAGGGACCACCACGCCGGGAACCATGTCGTCTACTTTTTGCGCCCAGATTGTGGGTTCTTTAACGCCCCACAGATTTTATCAACATTGAAGTGTTGTCAGACGGGGCCTAAGCTTTACTCTCGTCCTTATTCAAGAAGACTGGAAAAGTCTTACCATTTGCGGTTGTCAAAGTCAAGACTGCACCTTCAGCGGAGTGTTGGTACGGCCGAGATTTGAACCCATAACTTCCCGTTTTCTCGAGTTTGTTCTCATTTTGGGAGTTAGTAGAAGTGGACGCGTCTTCTTTGTCAGCCGTTTCTATTTTTTTTAAGTTGCATCCTAACAGTTTTCTTCCAAATTCGTTTCTATAGTTCTAAGTCTTTTTTTCACAGCTCGAATTTCAATCTTTAGTTCTTGAATCGAATACACTACAGGTAGTTGGCTGCAAAAGTCACCTAGTTTATGGATTGCATTTATCAGGCAGGTATTGGATTTTTCAAATATAGTGGAGATGTGACTCTCGCACATTATATGTAAATCCTGGTACAGCATTTTCGCTGTACAAAAGCCTGTGCTTGTGTTACAAGTTGAGCGACAGACCTCGGAATTCGCAGTCCAACAGTCCAGGTCAGATATACAGTTTTTCGTCTTCAAGAGCTTTT
>BLFK01000774.1:519277-531777 GCA_014634185.1 Astreopora myriophthalma | reverse complement strand
ACTTTTTTATTGAGACCTTTTGCGTACAACTATCTTCTAGAACCCATTTACCAGGATCCCCACCATCCCCATACAAATCCTTATATTTGCAGCCATGCCGATATTTAATACCTCACGCAATAGACTCTCATACTGAGCTTGGGCTGCCTGTGGTAATAGTTGTCGTGTGCGATTTCTTCTGTGCGCGCTGCTCGCGCCAAGCAAAAAGTCGCGTACAACTTTCGCTACTGAACACAGAGTGTTCTCTGTTTAGCAGTTAAATTCCGATTTCGAGGGGGCTTTCTACGTTTAGTAGAACTTGTGGTATATTTATTATTTTTACTTTTTGTGATTAAACGATCAATTTGCATAATCTGTTGTAATGGTTTTTTTTAACATAATTATTCAAAGGGGACAGACTGTAAATAAATGTTGCTTCCAAAAATATCTGAAATCCGTAACTGTTCATCAGTAGGATGCCTAAAATGTGTGCAATTATTCTATCACAGTTTAAGCCGCCATCTTGGCAAATATTTTCGTGAAACGTTGTCACTGAAAAATACTCACTGAGAACTGAAGGTAAAGGGCAAAGGATTATACCGACCAATTTAAAAGCACTTACTGTGTAGGACAAAAAGAAAAAGAAAAAAAAGAAAAATAGATGCCATACATAAAGCGAATTTAGTTACCTCAATTTAACGGGATAACGACAAGGGAGCGGATGAAGCGGTTCGCTAGACAAGAGAAATGCGCACAGAATAGTGAGGAACAAATCTTCACAGAACGTAAACAGAAAGACAGCATTAACAGCTAACAACTCTTACCAAATGTGTGCATCTACTGCGTAACAAGAGCTGCGACTGAAACGGCTTAAATTTCAACGTAACTTGGATGACGAAATGTAATTACAAACGAGACGAATATCAAAAAACAGAAAGCGATCAACACGCAGCCAATTCAAAAAAGATAAACATAGGAGACAAATAAAGTAACGGCTTCTTGACTCTTGTTTTTAATTAAATCATCAGTGCATAGTTTTAATGATTAAATGGAAGTCGCTGCAATTCACAAAGTGTCATCTGGGTCAAGATCTCTTGTCTCAGCCTCATTGGTTTCCCTTTTGACCACATGAATGAGGTTACTACTGGTACGCCGCCGCCGCCGCCGGCGCCGTCCCCACTGAGTAGCAGTTTCACTACAAGGAATGAAAATTGCCTCAATTATTAAAACAAACGTTCAAGGTCCAAAAAATGGTGGGACAGAGAGGGCATGATGCTGTTCGTTGCTTGGTTGATCGAGCCACGGCATCAATACGAGGCCTTGTGGACATTCTTTCAGAATAAAAGAAGTTTTCATTCATTTGCAAATGAAACAAGTTTCAAATCACTCCGGGGGCATTTTCAGCAGTTTCTTCGTCGCCCCTGGGAAATTCCAATCAAAGTTATTTAAGCAAATGTTCCCGCATGCCCTAGAAATTCGCGACAAGAGAGAGAGAGAGAAGGCCATGCAGAAAACGACGCGCATAATTAGAAGTGAACAACTAGTACACTTCTTTCCTATTATGAGTATTCGTTTTCTCAGAACTGGCTATTTTTTTAACTTATATTTCTTGCGTAAAAATAATAAAACTAGAAGTTTCAGTGTGAAAGCTAGCGCTAGCCTTGGGTCACCTAAAATCTTCGATGTACTTTCAGTTATAGTTAGCTGTAAGTACAAATAAAAAGCAAGGCACATTGGCAAAAATAAGCCATGGAGTTTAACTGGAAACTTCAATGGACCTTATCACGGTTTAAGCCGTCATCTTGACGGGTAGGCAAAGCGTAGAGAATTTACAGTGCTGTATGGGAATCCGATGTCAAATAATTTTCGTAAAACGTTACCTCAGAAACCATCATGAATTGCGAACCGTAAGTAGAGGGCAAAGGATTATACTGGCCAATTTTTAGGAGCCAACTTTTGCTTGAAGTTGCCCTGTAGTGTTTTCGGTTTTCCATATATTTGTCTGTATTTTTTTCGCACAGTTTTCACGCGGACTGAAAATTGCCGCGAAAAAAATTACAGACAAATACATGGAAAAATTGGAAACACTACCGGGCAAAACTTCTAGCGAAGATTAGTCCCTAACAATTGGTCAGTATAATCGTTTGCCGTGTATCTTAAGTTCGCAATTCATAAATTTTTCTGAGTTGACGTTTAACGAATATTATTTGACTTCGGATCCCCATACAAACACTGTAAATTCTTTACGCTTTGCCTACCCGTCAAGATGGCGGCTTAAACCGTGATAGGCGTTCAGTTGACCTTATCGCGGAACAAAAGGCTATAGGTAGCCTATACTCTTGCCGGCTGATTTCTTGTTTAAAGTCCTTTAACTGGTAGATGTTTCAGATTATGTACAGTTGGAACTGGGAAATTCCTCATGTTCTGTTTTTTGAAAGAAGTCCGTTGTCAAGACTAATTACATCCGGTTCAAAGATCACTAACACTAGCAACACAATCATTCGTTTCCGGGTCACGTTCAGTTGGAAACTGCCTTCCATTTTTTAAAAAGAAGGCCGTATGCCCAGGACCATTCATACGTGCTGAAAAAAAACCTCCGCAAGCTTTTCAGTTTCATTGATAAGTACAAATATCACGACTTTCCGTTTATTACATAAAATAAAACAGATGTACACTAACACACAAAGAGAGCCCGGTGAGGTTATTTTCCAGCAGTATCTCTGAAAAATATTTTTTTCCGGATCACCGGTACAGTTCAAACTCGCAATTCTGTTTTATAAAAGAAGGCCGTTATCAAGCATAGGGCCCTATGGGAGAGTTCATAAGATCAGCGTAGATACTAGTCCTGTTCCGGGACTCCCTCTTATCCCGCCCTGAAAATGGGCCTGGAACCCCATTTTCAGGGTGGAGTAAGAGGAAGTCCCGGAACTGGACTATGTAAATACGTGTCGCTCGTTAAATGAAGTGTTTTGATTTGATTTGAACTCGTAAACAAATATATATCCTGGAAAACTTACACCCGGTGAAGATTAAAACGGGATGTTGCGTGCATTAAAAATACCAACACTCGATAAAAACATACGCATGTGTAGCAAAATCGCGACACAAAAAATAAAAATCAGAAGCGGAACCCAAGTCTTTGCCTTCGGCAAGACAAATAAGAATACGAAGGTTTTCTTCTAGAAATCACCCCTAGCAGAAATTACAACGAAGATTTTCAGTATCGTTTCCCGACAAAATGTAATAAGAAACCTTCGTTTACCTCTGGAGAAAAATCTAGAGGCTGTTCCGTTTACTCCGGCTTATTCTAGAATAGGGTCAATCGAACGCGCCCTTTAAATCACGTGATTGACGTTTCATTAGTCACGTGAGTGCTGTCGTTCATTCGTCAGGTGGTTGCCAGTGAATGCAATCAAAGACGTAACTAAGGGGGTGACAGATCACATGGTCATTGTTATAACCAGTGATTTCGCGCTTCCACGTGTTAGTTACGTCATTGGTGACGTTGGTACAACGTTAATCACACTTTGGAGTCTACCAAGAGTTTTTATTTTAAGATTTTGGACTTTATTACACCTGGGGTCAGTTATAGCGTTTATGTCTTCAAATCCGTTCACCTGGTGTAACCTTTCCAGCCCAGTACATTGTAAAAAAAATTGCGCTTTTTTCGGTCAAAAATTCATTTAAAAAACTAGATACAAACCTTTCATTGAACGCAGCGAATAAAAGGCACAACACAAGGACAGCAATCAAAATTTGCCTCTGCATTTTCAGCTTTTGGATCTAAAGTGGGAAAAGGGAAAAGGAAAAACACACTAGTCAACATATGAGCGAGGGATAATAATTAAGTTATGTTTGAGGCATGATCTCAAACTCTTGCGTTCGCCGGGTTTCTCGAACAATGCTCAGTGTAGGAAATCTGAATGACTTGCCAAGAGGGGACTTCGCTGTCTTCCAAGGGCTTCACTCGATCAGGCAAAACCTCTCTTTACTATTGATTTCTCAAACACATTGCTAATTCATATAAAGCCAAAAACAAAAGAAATCATTGCCGAAAAGGAAGTTTCGATATGCGATCTCAATAAAATTTCGGCAACTTTAAATTCAAATTTCTCTTAAAATACTGATTTGGATATCTGTGGATATTCGTGTTTGATATAATACAAGAAAGACTCTGCCAGAAACGCTATTGAAGACCATGTAAGTAGTATACGAAATAGCCGCGGGTTCTGATGTTGATGGATCGTGGTGGATTGTAGATCCACCATAAACATGACGTCATATATACGCCTTTTTTTTCTTTTTTTTTCTTTTTTTTTGTAAGAATGCTTTTTTTTCCGGCCCAGGCTGAATATTCTTATTTTTCTACCGATTTTAGGCCGGAAATATTCCTGTATTAATTATGACATTTCCGTTTTAGAATGCATTGCGGTCAACCTCGTCTCCAGGGTCTTTCATCGCTGCCTCTGGGGTGAGCGAGGTTGGGTGTCAATGTTCGGTGTCTAGATCTGTATCGCGTTACATGGTGCACGTACTGCATAGCTTTGGTTGTTAGCGAGCGAGGTCACGATGTCACGTCAGACGACACTTGGTCGTTTGGCTTTAAAAAAAGCATTTCTCACAGAAACATTGTGATGGAAACGAAAGTACCCGATTTTGTTCCAACTATGTCAAGAACAATTAAGTGTAATCACTGCAGTAAACTTTTTGTGAACCAGCAAAGGTTATCTGTACATGAGAAATGTGTTTATGGTGTTAGCGGAATGACAAAGGCAGGGAACAACTACAGAATACAGGGCCACACAGGGCCAGCACATGCAAATTAGTTAGAAGCTTTTGTAGAACGAGACACACAACAATGGGAGCTTTTGTTATTCAATGATATGGAAATAAGTGGCCCTGTATTCTGTAGTTAAGCCGCCCAAGACGCTTCAGAGCGTTCCCGTGGGATGCTGAAGGTGGGGTGAGGGGGAAGGGGGGGGGAATAGCTTTAAATGCGAGTATGTCAACTCTGCAAAATAGCAACGTCGAATCACAGGCGGACCACCGTCTGTTGGTGAGGTCGTTATCGATCTAGAGAAGTATGAATACAGAGGAATTCTACGGCGGTTGCGATTTGCTCGAAAATAATGTTTGCCAAGTGAATAATTCAATAAAGGATCAAATGAAACGTCATCTGAGTTCTGTGTTATGTTTAGACGCATTTATTATCAATGGCCACCACAGCTCAGTGACAGCTTTTAAATTAAGGTATCTGACAAACAGAAAATAATTTAGCTTTTCTTAGATCAGACTTTCATAAACATTTTTTTCCTGCATCATTGACTGTTCTTAACTGACATATTAGATTTTACTCTCACTTTAATTTCATCTGTTCCTACATGCTGTTAACGACTTCAAAATACTCGTGACAGCTGCACAGTACACTATCCATGCCAAAAATGAGATGTAAGCATTGGTAAGTAGTTCTTTTGACCAAAAATGATGATTTCACGTATTAATTTTCAAAAAAAGTGACTCGCTCGGAGGCCATAACCGTTTATTTTACTGTCGGAATGGTATTTAATTTCCAGAGCGGTAACTTTCCTGTTGGACAACGCTATAATCAAAGTTTACTAGCACATAGATTTCATGATGAGACGATATATACCAGAGGCCATTTATAGCGCTCAAAGTTGGCCTATCACATTTTCCCCGTTTTAAAATTAAAAGGAAAATTTAATAAATCGGTTTAGATGGTTTTAGAGAAGAAGAATAAAGTAACATGTCTGGGAAATTTCACGTCCTCAAGATTATTTTTGCGCGTTTGCGGCTTCGCCAAAGTTGCGACGTAATTCCGCTGTTTTTGAGTGCAGAGAGCGGCCAAAATGTGCATTTTTCAAACTTGTCTTAATGTTGCCCGTTAGTTAAATCGCTGTAACTTAAAACTATTTTCCTTAAATAGTTTACCAAAAGGGATGTTTTGGGCAAAAAAGAAAAAAAAAATCGATTTTTGTGAGTGTCCTTCAATTCTCCATTTTCTCCGAAAATGGCTGTCACTTAGCAAAATTGCATGTATCCATGTGTTCTTCACCATGCGCCTCGTTGGTGGTTTTAGGTGGTTTGGGGTCCTTTTATGTTTGTAGTTTTGGGTAGTTTTGAATCGTTTTAGGTCCAGTGGTTTTTTGATCGTTACGTTTTGGGTGGTTTTAGGTCGTTCCATGTTTTAGTAACTACGGACAACAACCAACAAAACAAGGCTCGCTTTGTACTTGTTAACGAGGCGGTATATCCTAGACGGGTCTAAACGATTTAGAACACTTCCCTTAAGCTTCAGCAAATTCTTTATTTGTCTTTTGTCTTCGCATTTTTCTTTTTCGCAGCTTCTGAATAATTTTCTTAACTAGTATCCATGAAGGTTCACGACCTCTTTATTGTTTACCCTTGGGTTGTTTAACAGTATCTCTTTCAGTTAATCTGTAGACGCTTTATCATCGCTTACCACAGCCTTCAAAGAATGATGTCTGACGAACCAGCGGGTCTAAAACACAGGTTAGGTCACAGGTCAGGTCATTGTTTTACCAATACTGGAACAGCCCTAACCATTTCCTAATCCTAACCTTAGGCCTAAATACTACACTAAGACGATGTTTAGGTCTATGGTTAGTATTAGTAATTACACTCTAATCACACTGAAACGATTATAAAGTATTTTGCAACTAATCTGAATAATCACAAAACACAGCTATGGGAGCAGGCATCTCGTTTAGTGATGCAGGATACAGCGAGCGTTACAACAACATACACACATGGAAATAAAAAGAAAAGTAAGGTTGACAGAGATGTCTCAAGTGGTTCTTGCATAACTTACGAAAATTCAAATAGCCTACTATCCCCAGGAGACACCTCACATGGACACCTAAAATACTTCTTCAATATATTTGTCACATAACATGGCGTACATTCTCTTGTGAAAATAACAAAACGTTAAAAAATACATAGGTTTAGGGTTGTCTCAGTCGGGGTATTGGTAAAAACAGTAACCTTTGACCAGTGTTTTAGACCCTGCGATGACGAAAAGAGGGTAGTTGTCTGGTTTTCGTTCGCCGTAAAGCAAAATTGCAAATTACACGACCCCAACATCAGGGTTCACTGTTGTCATCACCCACAAAGTGATTTATTGGCTGCCACAAAGGGCTTGGCGCTTCAAATTGTTTGGGCTGAATTATATCCCAAAACCGTACAGCCCACTATAGGCAAAGGGTTTTGTTTGTGAACATGAACTAAAGAGAAGCTTGCGGTCGAAAGAAAAACTGAAAACGATTTCTGCCTGGGAGTGGCTCGTACAAATGACCAAAGTCTGCTGGCGACTGTTGTTATTCAGTTAGCAGTGAAAGGGTAAAACTCGAAAGAAAGTATAACCAGACTTCTTCCCTCGTCTGTCATTAACCTCGAAGGCTGCAGTAACCTAAATATGCACTAACACATAAATATTCATTTACACTCACCACAGAATTCCGCAGTTGCAATTCGACAGACAACACCCTCGAACTTCTGCTGGCACACACAACAAAAATCGTTCCATGTGGCGCGCTACGTCACTGGCAAGTAGAAGCCAATAAAATCGCACAACATAACCGACGCATCTCAAGGGATCCAGATAGAGCCAATAGAATCGATTGATACAGGGAAAAAATGCCATCGCAATTCCATTTCTAACAGCCATGAAACCATAGGGAGCCCAGACGATGTGTGGAACGGTTGATATTTACCTAAAGTTTCGTCCCATAGCGACCTCTTGTCAAATGTGTGTATGGATCAACGCTAAATAAACGTTAAATTACCTCGTCTGTCGTGTTTTGGCGTCCTTTTGCCTCAGAAACGGTGTTTTGGAATATTTTTAAATCGCCGATGACTGTCACTCTGTAATAAATAAATGCCAAACTGCGAATCTCCCTCGGCTTCCGGAAGTCGCCACTCGCACGACCCGAGTCTGGCGAGTGACCAAATTGCATGTGTCCCCCGTTCCTTGGTTCATATTTTGAACCGGTGATTGTTTAACAGCCGTCCAATCAAGAGGAGGCAGTGAGAAGGACCGTTTCTTTCTGACACGTGAAGATGGTGCTGCGCATTCGGACCGCTTGAAAAGCGTGCGATTTTGATTTTCTTCGAGGGCTAGCTCCGGGCCGTTTGGACGGATTTTCGGTGGAAAGGTACGAGAAGAAGCGCGAATGTTTCGGCCTTTCTGTTGAAAAGCTGAGCGATGGGATTTTATGGCAAAAAATCGCCTCGGCGCTGGAGCGGTTGAAAAATCAGTTTCCACCCTTGTTAGTTATTATAGAGTGACAGTCATCGGCGATTTCAAAATCTTCTATCTGTGATGAAACCACAAGCAACTCACACCATGGGCTGCGTCACAGGCCTCCTACGTAATAAGCAGGTTGTACAATCGCAAGTATGAGGTGACTTGAATATTTAATGACATTGCATTGTTACAATTGACTAATCAAACACAAAGACTTCGTTAATAACCAAACAGGTTTCTAAGGAACGAATGGACATTGCAAGAGGCAAAGAACAACGCGATCAAATGGACGTAGAGAGTCGGACTTACTTGAACCTGATTCATGTGGTAATGTATGGTACAAATTGCCTTTTTTGTTTAGTATTTCTTTACAGAGAATGTCTCTTAGACAAAGCGTAGAGCAAACCGCCACACATCCTATTGTAAAGTCAAATCAATGGAGCTATCAATATTGTTGTATATGAATAGGCTGAGATAAGACGTGAGTTGAATATTTTATAACCTTAACGTCACGGTACCGTCACGGTGACTAAACAAACACAAAGAGGTCCTACCATAACGTGAACGTGGAACCTTAACCCTGCGCGCGTACCATTGCGATACCAGATGCACAAGCACTGAGCTGCGTCAACACGCCTGGATCTGTAGTTAATCACGTTATTGACTGACACATATATTTTCAATGAAGCGTAACTTGAGAAAATAAACACCAACACTATCTGTTAAGTATTTCCAAACATCTTATTCAATTCTCAAAAGCTTGTTACATGGGCATTGCTTAGTTTGCTAAGGTTCCCGTTGTCTATTGCTTCTTAAGCTTGCCACAGTAGGTGCCCGAGATTTGTAAATTTTTTGACGTACTGCTTCCTGGTGGATTCTGGTGGTGTGTTTCATCATTCATGTATTTGCGCCTGGATCCTGAGGTGAAGGGGGTGTTGCAATGTTAGTGGGAATTTATCGAACGTGTTTTAGTTTTATCAAACATCGTGTAGTTTCATCAAACTTTTTTTTTTTTTTAGTTTATCAAGCATGTTTCATATCTTAGTTAAATCACTCATGTTTTAGTTTTAGATTTTCAGTTATTATACGGTCTTTCGTTGAACCCCACCAACACTGAGGATATGGGGATCAGATCCTCTCAAGAAAAGAAAACAAACCTCATAGTTTTATCTTGAGTTATTACAATGGGGGCCGGAATTTCCAGACATATTTGACACCGAAAACGACTGTGAAAATATTTTATGGAATAACCGGAATACACGAATGGGCAAGACACTAGTCTTTTACAGAAAATTTTATGAGGCTAATGTTATTACGGTAACCGATCTCCTGCTCGAGTTAAACAATATAGATTCCTTTAATATCATCTCCAAAAGGATCATTAAAACGAATTTCCTAGTTCGGGCTGGACTTCATCACTCGATACTATCCTATTTAAAAAATTGAAGCTTTCACAGCGCGTTGGTTGGACCAGAGAGGTGGACATCTTAGCCTCCCGTTTTAGTCTCAACAAACAAACAAACAAACAATAGAAAACAAAACAAAACAAAAAACAGTTGTGACATTACCAGCTGGAATGCAGACTAAAGAGACCCTAGCGCGAGCATCAGTTGTTAAGATGGAAAGCCGATTTGAGTCATCCTTTCAGGCAACTAGCCCGAAAGTTGTTGAAAGTACAGGTGAACCAGTCCCTGATTAAGCTACTGTGCACACGAACCTTGTTGATTGGTGTTGATTCCTGCGTTTTACAGCAGAAGGTAAAACGGAGCACGAGCTATCCCAGGTCTCACCAAAAAGCTTCCTTTAACACTCGTTCGGTTGTTTACCGATACAGACAGCTTCTGTTATCATGTGAAGACAGATGATCTGTACCGCGATTTCCTTCGAGGTCTGGACTACTTTGACACGTCAGAGTACCCGAGAGACCATTTTCTGTACAGGGCCAGGAACAAGTGAAAAAGATGAAAAAGAAAAAGGGGCTGGGGAATTGAAGGACGAGACCCATGGAGTACCCATCGACGAATTTGTTGGACTCCGATCCATCCTTTTTACGAAAAGCCAGTAGAAAAGAAAACAACGAAAGGTATCGAATGCAACCAAGAGAAAAATTCGACATCAGGATTACAAAACTTACCTCTCTGAGAAACCAATCAATTCAGATGGCGCGAATGAATCATATTCGAAGTGAAAACCATCAAATTTATTCTCTAACTTTAACTAAAACCGGTCTTTCACCCTATGACGATAAACGCTCCATTTAGAAGATGGTTGTTCACGTGTCATAGACTCTCTTGTGAATAGTATTCAAGTCACGTCTATTAAGTGCGCAATTTAGGTTTCCACTAGCCTCGTTAGCATGAAAATTTGAGAAGGATGTTTGCTTGAAAATGAGGCTATTGAGGAAAATTAGCATAAAGAGAAGAAAGAAATAAACAAAAGAATGAGACGTACGAACCTCTGAGATTTTAACTAACCAGGCAACACCCAGGCTATGTGACTGTACAGTTGAATGTCATCATTGATGTACTTGGAGGATGGTGCAAGGAGCTGGATAAGGAGATGAGGAACATATTTAAAGCTACATCTGATGATACACTGAGGAGGATGCAAAAAACTATCTTGTCTACTTCGGTTAATATCACACGATCATTCAAGATAATCGCAATACGTGCTGCAGTTGAAATCGGTACTTCAGAAGACAAATCCAGTCAGTGGTCAAAGCAGGGTTTGATTTTAACTGGCATAGTTAATAATAATACAATAATAATACAATAATAATGATGATAATAATAATAATAATAATAATAATAATAATAATAATAATAATAATAATAATAATAATTTATTTAACCACGTAAAACACCCAGGAGCCGGAGGCTCGTTGTAATGTGTACGCGAACTAAAAATGCAAAAGAAAATTCCTAAACTATTTACAAGATAAAATTTATCAATACAATTCATAAATATTCTAAAAACCACCAACTATATATCGATACAAATATACTATAAACGCTCAATGTAAAAGCTATTGGGCCATATTGGCCCGTAGGGTGCGCTTAAAAGAAGGGAGGTCTTTTGCCTCCCTCACCTTGACTAGGATGCCATTCCATAATCTAGCGCAAATATATGAAAATGATTTATGCAAGCACTTAAAAGCAATTAAAAGGTGGCAACTTTAACCGAGAGCCACCACCGCGTAGATCATAGTTGATATTCAAAACGTTGAATCGTTCACTGAGATAGCTTGGGCCCTGCCCATTCATATATTTAATATACAGAAGCACTAGGGCTTGAAAACGTCTTCTTGCCTGTAATGTTTGTAAATGTCCTATATTTAAAAGAAGGCTATATTCCGCTGATTTTGACAAACCTAAAATAGTTCTTAGTATACAATAATTTGTATCTTCTAGCTTGTTATTCAACCCATCAGAGATTCCGAGCAATAAAGGGCTACAGTACTCTAAATGTGGCAATATGTACGCTTTATATAACCTTAACATAGTAGTCTGAGGGATGAAAGTGCGCACCTTGCGCAAAGCAGATGCTTTAGCGCAAGCCTTTTTCAACTGCTCTGATATGCGTGGCTTGAAGGGCAGCTTACTATCCATGATTACTCCCAGGATCTTAAGACTATCTGTAGTTTTGACATTGGTGTTATCTAGATGAAAGTCATAACGATACAATGAAGGACCAACAGCCATGGCCTGGGTCTTACTAACATTTACACGTAAATAATTCTGTTGAAACCAATTCGATACAATCTCCAAGTCAGAGTTAATTAAGTATTCAAGGACTACAGGAGATGCATCAGAAGCGTATGCGGTCGTGTCATCTGTGTATAGTCTAAGAGAAGTGTCTTTTACAACGTAATTAAGATCGTTCATATAAACATTAAATAATAGCGGACTTAGCAGAGACCCTTGTGGGAGACCTGTGTTAACTGATCTCCACTGGGAATACACAACATGGAGCTTCACTCTCTGCTTAGTTAATGGAGGGTCAATAGTTAATGGAGGGTTCTTTTGTTTAACCCTATGAAGTTCGCCCGCTTTCATAACCAGTCTCCCTCCCTTAACTATTGAACTGGTAGCATCCACACGGGCCATTCCATTTAATATCCACACCCCATCTATGGATGAGGTCCCCGAGAATTGAACCCTTAAGAAAAAGCAGATCAAAGTGCCGACACAAAACACCTCTCAGAAATAAGCCAAGTTTTCTACCCCCCCCCCCCCCC
>BLFK01000774.1:457970-497221 GCA_014634185.1 Astreopora myriophthalma | reverse complement strand
CCCCCCCCCCCCCCCCCTCCTACGCGATGCAGACAAGATTTGTCAATATACATAAAGGATTTATATGAGCACGTTGGAAGAGATAAATAAGCGAACTCGGCAGAAAAGGAGGTGGAAATGTGTCATGAGCTTCAAATGTATATGATAAATTAAAAAACATACTACTTTATGGAGTGCAATTTTAAATCTGAATATTAGAAAATTGTCCTTACTGTAAATCCGTAAATTATACGAAACATCTACCCAATTCAAAGTGAGATCCAATCAGGTCACATTATGTTCAGCAAAATAATAACTGACTTTCTCCTGGAGAAGTTGCAAAAATTGGTTGAATTCACATGGAATTTCAAAATTATCCCGAGTGCTTCACACTTTATTTCTGTTGATTACATAACCAGCCGTTATCAACAGACGTGGGCAAATTTGTTTTCGCCTTATGTAATACCTTAACATGCATTTACTGTGTTTATTTCCCAAGAGCACAACACTGTGCAGTCTAGATAGTCTTTTGCTAGTTCAGGCTAACTGCTCTATTCTTGATTCCTGGAGCCTTCCAGGATTTTGATTGCGTAAACAACATCAACATCTGTAATTCTATTTTCACTCAAGAAATGAAAAGAGAAAACGTTTCTTTTTGCCATGCACACAAACCTTTTTTCTGTAGCAAAACACTCAAGATAATAGTGCACTGGAATATCATCCTCGAAGTGTGTTATTTTGAAGGCTTTTTCAAATGCCTGGTCTGACCGGCTAGTTCTGTCAAATGGAAGGCGCCCTTAGACATACATGTGGCTATTTTTTCTTCAGTTTACAGCTGTAAAGTTTTAGTTCTTCTCTGCTTTGTGGTCCATGAGTTGGACAGGTTCTTATGTACCGAGAATGAACTGTGTTTCGACAAAACACATCGTTTGACAAGTGAGGCACAGACGCCAACTTCAACTTTTCCTTTTAACGTCCCCTCCCACGGTTAAAGTCACGGCTTATAAAAATAATGTATAAATGAATAACATGATTAAGTTAATATTTTTGTTTATTTATTTTTGATTTTATTGTTATTTTTTATTATTTTTTTTTTCAGATTATCCGTCTCAGCTGTGGTAATGTCGTATCTTCAAAATCCTCAACCAATGGCGTCAACATGGTAGTTCAGCTACTTCTCATCAGACAGACACACTTCGTCTTGCAGGGTGACAGGAGCGTGTTTTGTTTTTATTTATTTCTTTCTTTAATAACTATGATTTTTTTTTAAACACCAATCATGAATACTAGAATCCCACTTTCATAACCTCACCCGAAAAAGAAAGTCTGGAAACTTGTCAAAGAATAGGTTTTGTTTCATGTTAAATAAAACTGAATTGCATACAAAGAAAGGTTTACTCACTCTTTGTTACCTAAATTGCATTTGATTTCTTCGTTAGTTTGTTTTTGGCTTATAAAAGCAATTTTTGCCCTTTTTCCACGTTGAGAAAACGACAGCTTAAGCTTGGTTGTTTGTTTGTTTTTTATTGTTGTTTCTTTCTTCAAGTTGTTTTTGTGGGTTTGTTGGTTTGTTTTTTACTTTGAGATATTTCCAATGACCGGCTTTTGCGTACATGTAGTGTTAGAAGGGTTTTCAATTTAGTGTCGTAAAACCAAACACCATGGTCCAAGAGGTTTTTCATTTTTGTTGTTGCCACGTCACGGCTAAATTTTGCCCGAGGAAAAGAACAAAGAAAAATGTCTGGGACCAGGGTACAAAACCAGTCACCTTCTGAAGGAAATTCACCTTTCAATCAAAATTTACGACTTGGTTTCTTGGTTTTTACTAGCCAATGGGAACACAAAGCGAGTAAACGCATCCGGCTGGCTGCTGAACTTCATGAACGAATTCCCTAAGAGGCAAAATGTACTATTTTATACCTGAGAATACTTGTGAAAGAAATATGACTAGTAATTACAGTGAGTTAGTGGAATGCGGCCGAGAGTTAGACCCAAGAAATAGAGGAAATGCACTAAACCTCTATACAACAAAATTGGTATATGGGCAGATGTCGAAGTGAGCCGAATTATTGTCCAGGGAAATATGCACTGACGGCGAAGCAACTTAACACTACGTAGTACCTATTCTCCGAGCGTATTGGCTGGAGTCCGTAAGCAACAACAACGGCAACGCTAACGAAAACGTCGTTGCTTCAAAATAGAAATTTGCACTATCGTACGTTCTCGATTTTATCCCGTTTTATGTTGTAAATTGGGCGTTGCCTTTCCAGAATTCCCTACTGATAACTCGAGATTCTATGATATTCTCTCCATCGCCCAGCTGCAAGCTTATGAAACTCTCTTCTCTGACCTTCAAACCAAACCGACAACAAAACCCCAGTAGTTCTAAGAGAAACTTCTTGACCTTCTGTCGTCAACGTGACTTGCAATCTGAGAATTCGAGCTTTGTTGTGTTAAAAAACTCATTAATGATTTATGAGCCTCACAGCCTATCAAGTCACCGGTAAAATGTCACGTGCATGGGCTTTAAAACCCGATAAACCCCTCCTCGTTTGTATTCTTTATATAAAGAATACTAGTAAGGTATAGCTTGTTTTTCTCGTATGCTAATGTTTTCCTCACAATTTAATTTGAACCATTGTTGGGACTCCAGAGGGACACGATGTTTGTGGAACGTTTTTGAAGCCCTTCAATAAACTCGCAGGTCGTGTTTTATGGGGTTTAAAACCGGTCGGCTTCGCCTCGTCGTTTAAAACCCAATAAAACACTTCTATCAGTGAATTCACCGATGTTAAATTTTTATTGACAACCGGTCAAGCATGATGGTCAATTGTTTCAGTTCGTATTCCAAAACTCAGTTTTCAGTGATTTTCAGTTCTTTATCTTTTCATCGTTTTCAAGGCCTTTTCAAGGATCAAATTCATGGAGGTAGGAAGATCCTAGCACTAGGTCCTAGAAGGCGGATCATCCTAGCGCCATATGTTTTCTGTATTCAGTTTACGTGCAAGAGGTCGTACTTGGCCCTAGTGCTAGGATCTTCCTAGCTGTGAGCTAGCTATGAGCTAGGAAGATCCCAGCACCATGTAAACTGCCTTCGCTCGGAAGTTCCTGGTACTAGGGACAAAAAAGCAAACATGGCGGCGGCCGTGTTTGTTTGTTGTTGTTGTTGTTTTTTCGTTTTTTATCTCTTTTTTTGTCTATTTTTTATCTATTTTGTTGTATTTCATTTATTTTATCTATTTTTTGTCGTTTTTTCATTTCTCTCGGCCCTCTCGAGAGATGAAAATGTCTTGCAACGGCAGCACTATGCATTAAGTGCATGATCATGGCTTGCTGTTGTTGCAATTGAAAAATCAAGTTGTAGAGGACTACCAGCTGCTGCTGAAAGGAAGTTATTAAAGCTAGTAAGGAGAGTAGAAGGACACAAATTACATGTTTGTTGTTCTCGCCCGCCATCTTGCTTTCATTCTCCACTTCGACCTAGACAAATTTCTGCATGTAAACCAAACGAAAAGTTGTTTCGCCTCCTAAAAATCCTATCATAAACTTGTCAAACTGCCGCCCACAATGGGCTATCATGAACGGCTATTTCAAAAGTTATTGAAACCCCTGGGGTTGATAAAAATACACTTACGGAACGCTCATTATATCTTTGAAATTGATGCTTCCAGTATCAACAGTTTCGCGTGACTTTGAGTCATCAAGGAAGTCGCCATTTTTTTCTGGGGTTTATAGGGATGATAAACCACTTGGGATGTTCTTCTAACATCCTGCGTGGGATGTCAATATGTGATCTATGGCTTAATTATGCCCTAAGTTTTGCTTCTTACCACATGTACCTTACCACATCCTTGTTAACTTGATAGGTTTATTGCACATAACGCAAAATGTAAATACCCTGAGCCATCTCTATCGCCTTTGATAACCAACGAGAGTCAAAACAACTCTTTCCTGGCACTATTTGCCGTGGAAGAGCCCTCCAAAGCACAAATAAAACCACAATTAAGAAAAACGTGGCGTGCGCAAGAGCTTTTGAACCATACGTCAAAACTTTTCATCCTAAAGTGTTAAATTCCATACTTTATACCAACTCAAAATTACATAAAATAGGTTTCATGGAGGAACATTTGTGTTCTTTTTTGCAAGCAGGATTCGGACACACTGCACCATTTCATTTATGAGTGTCACTGTGTAAAATTATTCTGGAAAGACTTTGAAACGTTCTGTAGGAGCTTAACAAATCATCAGATTAATCTCTGCCTGAAGGATATCGTCATTGGTATTCTATCAAAGGAATGCCATTCATTGAACTATTTAATACTCATAGGGAAAATAACTGTGGGAATGCACAAGGAGGAAAGAACTTCCGAATATTCAAAAGTTCAAGCAGAACTGTAAAATTAAGCGGTCTTCAATCAATACGGCTTCAGTTAAAACAAGTTAATTATATTGCCCAACGTGTTTTAATATTGTTCTTGAGCTACTACATTTGTTTCAGTGAAATCATGTTCTGGTGGCTCTTAAAGTGCCTATAACCTCAAAATACTTTTCGGCTACAATAATTCTCTGCCCTTGTCCTAAACATACTTTGTTCCTCTATAACCTTTCTCCTGAAGACTCACTTTTTTACTGGTTTTTAAAGGTGGAAAATCTGGAAATAGTTTGATCCGCGACCGAGCAAGGAAGGAGAATGGGTTCAATACCGGGTTGACGTCACAAACTACTTTGCATCGCTGTTTTCAATGAACAATCCCAATGCAAAGTACTTTGTGACGTCAACCCGGTATTGAACTCATTCCCCTTCCTTGCTCGGTCTTAGATCAAATTACAGCTGGTTTTCCAAGTTTTGAGAGGCTGTAAATCAACGGATGTGTAGGAAAAGGTTTTTAAAGCAAAAAAATCTGTTTGGGACACCTGCAGAAAATTATTGTAGCAGAAAAGTATTTTGAAGTGATAGGCACTTTAATCCCCCGATAGAAAATCTTTTATTACGCGTGATGAAATAAAACTACGAATTATTTACACATCATGTTTTCGATACAATTAACTGCTACACAATTAAGGAATGCAAGGAGGTGTGAACTTGTTTAAGACAGGCGTTCTCTCTGCCCAATGATAAAATTCACTAAAATGATAAAGTACAGTTTCAGTGAAAACTGTTGCACGTGCAGATAATATATCGCCGTACGCCGTTTTAGGGCAAAAAACGCCCTTCGATGAGCAGCGTTTCAGTCCAACTTTTCGGTCCTCAAAAAGGGAGAGCGAGCACAGCAAACAGGTTACAAACTCGACAGAATTGTCGTCCCTCTCTAGAGTGAGCAAGGCGTTCCTATGAATGGATCGGCTTGGCACACTTAAGCGTTCGTGATATTTCGCCCAAAATACGCACGGCCTAATTGGTTGAATATAAAGATTTTGGGCAAACCAATAAGCTTATGCAAAAGAACAAAACTTACCCAGCGAACTATCGCTGCTTCGTTGTTTGTGCGCACAACAACAAAGTCCCTGGGATGCAATTTTCTGGGTACTTAAAGAGGAACTATTCTCCCTAGAGGGAACAATTTTATCTTTCACCATTTCCCTTGAAAGCAAGGCGAGATATTTGGACCGCACAGAACAACACTAGTACAACACAACGGTCAGTGCGATCATAAAAAAATATTTACACCGGATCTGTTCCGTCATACAAGATACGTAAGTCTTCTGAAACGACGGAAAACAACTAAGACCCTAAAATTTTCTGTATCAAATTGCATTTGTTTCTGTTGGTTGTACGTTCATTGCTAACTAAAGGAATTTGAAACGCGACCAATCTTGTTCAGACTAACTTATACAGTTCTAGAGGTAAGTTCCATTCCTTATGGATCGCAAAGGGGGAGAGTTCCAATTCGCCGAGCTTGTACGGTGATTAAACCGCCTCTTGTGACGCGTAAAAACCTCCTCCAGAACCAGAGGAGGAACTTTGTCAAAAATACTGTCCACGTCGAGATCTGAAAACGCCTGTTTGAAAATGGCGGCCTTGAGTGCTGGTTCACGCGCCCAGGCGGGGATTTTCTTTTTCGGGTGATCTTCGTCGTCTGTGGAGTCATCACTGTTAAGATCGGCAATGTTATAGTTATCTTGTGAAGCCGGTTTTCTTATCTTCACGGGCGGTGGGGTCATTTCGTAAGAGTCACACGCACTAATGTTGGCTCTCTGACTTTCGCGTAGCACTGCTGCCTCCCTTTGCTCTTTCAATCTTTTCTCGCGTTCTTGCCGTTCTTTTTCTTCTCTTGCGCGTTGCTCTCTGACGCGCCTTTCAGCCTCCTCTTTCTCGCGGATAAGCTGTGCGATTCGAGCTCGTTCCCTCTCCTCCCTTTCTCGTTCAGTTCTCAGTTTTTCGTCGCGTAATTTTCTTTCCTTCTCCTCCTTTTCGCGGAGCCGTTTTTCCTTGTCTTCAATGGCTTTTAGCTTCCTCTTTTTTTCTAATTCTCTCTCCTTTTCTAACTCTCTTTCTCTATGCTCTTGGTGACGCTTAGCGTCAGCTATTTTCCTTTGTCTTTCTTGTTCTTCCATCTCCTGTTTCCTCTGCAGAGCTTCTCGCTGTCTCTTTTCCTCTTCTTCCTGGTCTCGTTTCCGCTGCTGCCTCGCAGCTTCTTCCTGCCTTTTTCTCGCTTCAATCTCGGCTCTTTTCTGCATCCGTTGTTTCTTTTTGTCCTCATCTTCTTTCTCTTTCTGCTTCCTGACTTTTTCCTCGATGACTTGCCTCTGGTCGTGAGCTTGACGTTTCTTTTCTTCAAGTTCGTGAAGTTTTGCTGCTCGCTGTTCTGCGGCCTTCTTTGCTCGCTCTTCCCTTCTCCTAAAAGCACCCGACAAAACAACAGATTGAGGCGTTCATCAACCAAATAAAAAAAAAATGGAGGCCTATCCTACAAGGATAAAGAGGTGAAAATGCGTAACACTAAGAAAAAGAAACGCGAATCCTCCCAGTTGTTCGCAGGGCTCATAGCGCTATCCACTGGTACTGTAAATCAATATCCACTGGATAACGCAATTGATTTTGTTAGCGCTTATTCGCTGAATAGTGGTTTATCCAGTAGATTGCCCAGAGCCCGGTCAAAAGTCCTGAGAACTTTTCGGGCCCGAAAAGTCATTTCAGTATAAAACTACATGTAAGATGCGCGTTTTCTAGAAGGTTGGTCCTTTTAACATATTTTATGGTAAGGAAAGGTAAAGGGAATGATTGACAAGGTTTCACGCGTAGAAACGTTTATGTTTATAAGATACAGAGGGACGTGTGGCACCCGAAATAGGCCCGAAAATTTTCGGGTCGTTTGCGAAACACACGCCATGCAGCAGTCGAACTTATCACACTCCGATTACTAGCTTGATCTACAAGAATTTTATTGAGATGAAGTCACGCTATTAAACTAGATTCATGAGAGAAACGTGTATCCGCTCGAAGCATGCCACTTGAACTAATAAAGCAAATTGAACTCAACTGGCCATTAGAAAGTTCTCGTCAAAAGTAATTTTTTGCCCCTACCGTTTCCTCTCCTCGATTTCTCGCTGTCTCTGAATCTCAAGTTGTTCCCGCCTTTCTTTTTCCTTCTCCTCTTTCTCTTTCAAAGCGATACGGAGTTGTTTCTTCTTTTCCTACAAAACGGAAGTATCGAAACTATTATCAGCGCGGTTTTCAATTGACTGTCGTCAAACCAAAGTCATTGGAGGGCCAATCACCTTCTGAAGAACATTCACCCTTCAGCCAATCACAAATCGAAGTCATTCACCATGTGGTTTTACTAGCCAATCAGAACGCAAAGCTAGTAAGGGTAGCAGTCAACAAGCACGGGCAAACCAGAGTGACTTCATTGCAATTGATTTGTTTATTGGTTGAAAAAATTCGCGCAAACCAAAACAAAGCAATCGCTTAATTACTATCGACACTCTTGAAATTGGAACCACTCTAAAGCTGTTTTCATTTTAGTCTCAGTTGTTTTGAATTTGCATTACGACGCTTTGCTTAGGTAAAAAAGTTCATCAACCAATCAGGGCCCAGTTGTTCAAAACCCGATAAAGCTAACCCTGGGTTAGAGTGAACTTTGATTCCAGTTTATTTACCAATTCACAAAGATTTTCCCGAAAGATTTTGCTTGTCGCTTGTGACTTACACTTTTCTTCCGCTTTAGTCTAAAACCAAAGTGTTTTCAAAGGGCGAAATTAAAACGCCGGTTACTTTTTAATCGAGAGTTAGCGTTAATTGGCCTTCGAACAACCGGGCCCAGAGGTAAAAGCAAAACAAACTGTGACTTAATTGCATCTGCACATTTTTCCGCGATTTCCGCCTACAAAAGGTGTTTTGTGTTCAGTACTTGCCTCTGGATCGACTTTCTTTGGCGTATTCCTTCTGATAAATGAATGCACAAGGGCTATGTTGTTAGGTTTGACCTGAAAATATCCAACACATAAATGTCACATGAAATCTGCCATTTGAAAACGTGACAAACATGGGACAGCAGGTACATTCTTTGTGTGAGATCAAAAGCGAATCTTCCAGACAGCTCTTGACTGTGCTCAGTTCGACTTGCGGTTTAATACCTTGTGTGCTGGATTCACAGTCCCTTGTTTTTCCTGTGGTGGTGTGCTTGGATCCTTAGGATCAAGTTCGTCGTTGCTACTGCTACATTGACTTGCACGAACATTGGGCACTGGTGATATGCCATTCTCCACAGCGGGCGACTTGTCACTGTTGGACAAAGAAGATCAAGGCAAAACGGTACGATGACATTCATGACCCAGGTTATTTTTCATGTGGTTATTAAACTGCTTCAGTCAAACTTGATTATTATAAATGATTGTTTTACATATGTAAAGTCCGTCTGCCAATTAATTATTGTGGTATGAAAAATCCAATGCTGATACTTGGATAGACTTTCCGAGTCCAGAGAGAGCCTGCATAAAATAACAGTAGTGTTCATTTTTAGGAAGAGTTTGCTGAAATTCGATGGCAGCAATAACAAGATGAAATTCGGTATTGTGTTTAATTATTCCGCTTCATAATGTGGTATGTGCACTTGGTAAACTAAAAAGCTTGGTAAACTAAAAGCTGGGAACATTCATCACAGCCATTTTTGAGCATCTCATTCCCCTGGTCTCTCTCTTGCTCAAGCAGACAAGGGGAAGAGAGACCCTGAAATGAGGTTGGTAAATAACATACTGCCATGATTACAGTAATACTATTTTTCTTAGCAAGTACATGTAGAAATATGATTTTAAAAGGTGTTTTCGTGGCCTGTGAAAACCAGACACTAGCTCTAGAAACGTTGATGAAAACCTCAGAACTTGTATTAAAGAGTAGCAAGATAATCGAGAGGGGCACTTGTCGGTACATGTAGTAAAAATTAATAAATTAAATTATGAGTATCAGTAGGAGGCAAGATTACAGGACTCAAAGCAGTCTAGCTACACATACATGTACATAATTTTTCCTCTGACCCTACAAGTGATTGGAAATGAATAAAAATTAATGATGTACTGCAGCATGGCTTGAAGAGCTACTATGATGAAAATAGTCAGTTCGCATTATTTTTTCTTCACATTTCGAAAATACTTGTGTTAAATGCTCAGCAGGTGAAATTTTTTGCAGTAATTTCGAGAGACACTGTTTATTTTATCTGCATTTTTTGTTTTACTTAACAGCCAGCCATTACTTGGTTCAGTTCCGACCACTGAGCCCTCAGAGAGCTGGATTGAGGAGAAAGTGACGTCTTTTACTCACTAGCTTAAAAATGCAGTGTGTGAATGCAACTTTATTAGTATGCAGGACACGAATTTGACAATCTGAAAGCACAAAATTCCCGTCCTGCATACTAAACAAGTTTCAACCACACACTGCATTTTTAAGCTAGCGAGTAAATGAAGTCACTTTCTCCACGATCCAGCTCTCTGAGGGCTTATCAGTCAGAACCGCACCAAGCAACGACAGACCGTTCACTTAAAATTAATTCCCGTCAAAATAAATAGTGTACCTCTTAAAATAATTGTATAAAATCTCGCACAAGTACTGTGCTTTCAAAATGTAAAGAAAAACGAAAAGTGACCTTTGATCGTACTAGCACTTTAACCGCTTGTTGCTTCACTGCTAGCACAGTACAGTAGAAGAAAGACACTACTCACAGTTCAGCAATACTTTAGTCATCTTATGTCAATAACTTTTCAAAGAATTACATTACATGTACCTGTCTGTCTTTGCTTCCAGTTCTTCCTCAGCCTCATCGTCAGCTTCATTGTCTGATCTATAATCCTGGAACACTTCTTCACCATCATCCTCAACAGCTTCTTCTACAAGCTTTTCCAATGGAGGTGCAACCTTGTCCTCAGAACTGCTACAGCTGCTATGGCAAGTGGCAGAATTAGCACCGTCACCGTGGTTGCTTATCAAGTCATCAAATAGCCGCACTCTCACATCCTCCAGGTCCTTGTCTGCGACAGCACCTTGATCATTCCTGCTTTGTCCAGTACCACTTAGTTTTAATTCGGGCATAAGCTTAGACTGAGTTAGCTTCAGCTTTACAGAGCTTTTTACGAGACTCTTCTTGCCTGGTGTCTTGGACTTGGTAACTGTCTTCTTGATTGACAGCCGCCTGTTTGCAGGAGACAGTTGACAGCTTGATCGCTTGCTCCTTCTCCTCCAACCACTGCTTCTACGCATGCTTCTTCTGGTAGATTCTACTTTAGAATTAGCTCCCTCTGCACACGTATCATCTTTCAAAGCATCTTTTTCAGGCTCACCAATTATACCATCTGCTACATCACACTCATTTTCACAGATAGCCATACCTTCATTGTGATGTAGCTTTCCGTGACCATCAAGACCCTCCTTAATGTCAGATTCCCTTAATTCGATTTTGAAACTATCTAGCAATTTATCACGAGAGACAGACTCAGGCAAAGACAAACTTGCAGTGACAAAATCACCATTATCTCTTCCCTCTTGTGCTGATTTTGCAGTTTGCTGCATTGTGGCATGCTGTGACTCAATACAAGGACTCGAAGCTGCTACAGGAGTCGTTCCTTTATCTTTTTCAATGCCAAGCCCTGGTGATGATAAGACAAGATGAACAGTTGCCTTGTGGATCTCAGTCAATGCCACGGGTGGCATGACTTTCTCAGTTGAGTTAACAGCAAACGAATCAGGAGTATCTGGAACATCTGCAACAAGTACATTTTCAGTTTTCCCAGTTGGTGATAATGGTTCTTGTTTTACCACTACCACTGGCACGTCCTCTTCAGAATCTTTCACTTTCTTAGCTTGGTTGCTCGACCTCCTCTTCTTAATTGCTCGTTGCAAAGGTAGTTCCTCTCTGGATAAAACATCTGCAGCTTCTTCAACAAGTTTATTCCGCGTATTTCTGGTACACCTCTTCGGTGGTTTGTTCTCTTCGGTGTGGCCCGTTAGTGAAATTTCCATTCCTGAATTTTTCTTTCGTGAATTTCTGGTGCTCCTTTTTGGCATTTCACCCATAGGTGACTCTGATTGTTTTTCATTCTCAGTTTCTACAACAGACACATCCATCTTTCTTGTTCCTCTCTTAGGCTGTTGCCGTTTAGCCTGGACACCTGTCTTAGTTGCCCACGTTGTTTTTTTAGCACCATTCCCCTTACGTCCATCATTGACAACACTACAGTCAAGAAGTTCACCCTCATTGATCACCATAAGAGGAGAGGCATGTCCTTGGGTTTTGGAAACCTTCAAACCCTTGTTTGTGTTATTTGTATTGTCATCACTGCTATTTCCAGACTCGTCACTCTCCTGCCGTTTCCGTTTCATTGATGGTGTTTTGGGTAGAAGTATGTTGCTGTCACGCCTAAGAGGGGAATAAAGTAGATGTTAGAAGTACATCATTATGAAAACATACTTCATCAATCAAGTTAATTTTTAAGTTTTGCTCCTTAGGTTTGTCCTTTATGTTACTTATTGCAGGAATATTATTAAAATGTGAAAAGCTCTCTTTTGGAATATCTGGCAATCTATGGTTCATGTAAGCTCTGACTAATAGCCTATGTACTTAGTATGAAAGTATGCACTGTACAGCTGTATTGCACTGAATACCATACCGAACACTCATGTACAAGCTGCACCTTTTTTGGTTGGATCATTTTGGGCCTCATATCAGGGGTGTGGCTTATGCACAAGATTACCTCTCTCTGGTGGTATTTTCTGTTACAGGGTTTAAGCTCTTAGGAGTTTTTCAAATTCCATGACTTTTTTAATGACTTTTTCCAGTTTTCCATGACCTAAAGTTTAGCTGCCACTTTCAAAAATTGTAAAAATCATCTTGTTTTCAGCTACATTTTGACATAACTAGCCTGTATTTTATTTTGAGCTTGCTTTGATGTGTGCAATATCTTACCTACCACATACAACTATAATTTTCCATGACTTTCCACAACCAACAATTAAATTCCATGACTTTCAAAGCCTGGAAACTGAAATACTTAAATTAATTCCATGACTTCCCAGGTTTTCCATGACACGTACAAACCCTGTGGTATAAATTGCATGGTCTGGGGTCAGAAACAAAACTAAAAGCTTAATTGATTTTAAAACAATAAGTCATGAAAACCTATTGCTGTCGATCTTTGCGTTAATACTTGGTTCTCATTTGGTCCTAATTGTAAATATTGTCCTTCAGCACGGTCAATCATCAAGCAATTGATTTTTGTTTTATTTGAACTGAACTCTAACTGATGTGGAATCTCCAGTCCTAAATATTGCAAAGCTCCCTTCGATGTTGCCTGTGGCCTGTAACTCCAGTAATCTTTCCACCACATGCAGGAGAACTTGCGAGTTCCAGTTGTTTTTTCCTGGTTTCCAGAGTTCTTTCTTCAAAAGACTGGTTACTAAGTGCACACAATAATCAGCATGGAACGCTTTCGAATTAGCAGTCTTTTGTTAGGCAATTATAGGGAAAATCTTGCCAAAAGAGTCTCTATTTGATGATGAAGTTACAATCGAGAGTCCTTCAGATAGGTCCTTTTTAGAGTCAATTGATGTATTCAAGTGTGCAACAAAATGATACAAAACAATTGTCTGATACTGTAACGGTACTGTTATGAAACGGTATGATATAAACGGAGCGACAATGTAATTGAATGTTCCCAGCTTTTATATTATTTGATCATGATACTGAATATTACAACGCAACTTTTTGTATGATGCAACCATTCCAAGTATGAATGCCTCGAACGACTATGCAACATAATGACTAATTCTTAATCTACACCCAAGCGCGAGCAACTCAACATGTAATGGTAACAAAGCATCTCTTTAACACCTTGCAACGGCCAAAAAATCAAGGTCTACTTTTTGTGCAACTTGTCTCACAACTATTTCACCCAGTGCAAGGTATGTTACAC
This sequence comes from Astreopora myriophthalma, assembly GCA_014634185.1. NCBI lineage: Eukaryota > Metazoa > Cnidaria > Anthozoa > Scleractinia > Acroporidae > Astreopora > Astreopora myriophthalma. The sequence continues at coordinate 483,844 of BLFK01000774.1, read as the reverse complement.
TGGGAAATGTCTCGTGCAATTTACCTTGCAACGCTGCTGCAAGAAAGGTTGCAAGACACGTTGCATGAAACATTCCGCAGTGTACAATGTAACAGCACCATTATTAAGGTTTCACATTTTTCTTGACAATGAGCCTCAATAATAGGGGTAATGGCTTATCCTTGAGTGCAGCTTATACGTTAGTGTTCATAGTATTATTTCCAAAATTTCTTGTAATGCTGTCAGAAGGCTTGAGGAGCCAAAAGTATATTAATTTGTTCTCATTCAGGGCAGCAGTTGTAATAATAATGTACAGGTAGACCCACTGGAACAGCTGTAGCTACATACACCACAGAATTTAGCAGTGATGTGCAAATGACCCTGCGAAGGAGATTACCTTTATGTAATGTTACACTGTACCCTACAATCTCACTGTAGAAGCAACGCTTACTGGTCAGTGGTGAGAAAATACAAGTACTGTACTAACTGACTACTCTCATCAGGGATCGCGTTAACGCAGGAAAAGTGTACATGTAGAAGATAAACTTAACCTCAAACTTCAAAATAAGAACTGAACCGTAAGTGAGATATTTACCGCCCAAAATGTTGTTTGGCTTCAGTTAAGATCTCATGTAGATACTTGAAATCATCTTCAATTTCTCTCTCAAACTTCGCTATCACTTCTTCCGCTCGAAGATGCAACGAAAAACCAAGTGGCATCCCTTCTGCGACGGCCATCTTGAATTCACCAATTTGAGGGTGCTGTCGAATATAAACGACCGCTAAGTTCTCTTTTATCGAAAAAAATGATTTTAAGAAGAACGCATTCCTTAACAGAACACTCGACTTGCTCAAATGAACGAAATTTGACGAAAATACAATATATCTGAAAACAGATTTATCCTGAAATTAAACCGTGAGGTGTGAAATGTCGATTTAGTTCTTTCGGAATTTTGAATTTACCGACAAAAAGTCATTGACCAATCAAATTCATTTGTTTCGTTCATCGAGCCCTCAGATTTACAGACCGCTGGAATGTCAAAGGTCATGCGCCAATTTTATGCAAATTTAGGGCAAATTTATGTGTTTTGATTATTTTGGGAATTCCTTGAAAGAAAGATGGGTCTATCTTCGCGAGGGAAAACCTCATCTTTTGTTGATTTTGGCAACAATTACGCTAATTATCAAAAGCATTAGTTTACCGTCATAAGAAAGAAAGCTGTTGTAAATTTTTTTCGGCGACGACTGAAAAAGCCGAGACATATAGGACTTACTTCACGTGCGTCTAGAAAAACTTCGAAAATATGCCGGGAATTGTTGTTTTCAAACGACGATGGATGGTCGCCAGCGATGATTTTGTCATTCCTTTTGGAATTGCTTTTGTTCTTAGAGGATTGTGGTGAGTAGGCGTTTAAAAGTGTCTTTTAAACGTGGAAAATGTTCTTTTTTAAGACCCTCCTTAAACTAGCTATCATCTCCACTTATTTTACCACGCTATCAAACATTCGCGTTCCTTTCAGCGTACAAACTAGACAAACGGGGTAATTAAGTTTGTCATTGCTTGAACTTCACGGTTGATTAAAATATTGAACCCTTGATGCAACTGAGGCATGACGGAAATCGAAGCTGTATGGGATCGGTTTTTCATTTCAAAGGAAGCTGTTTTTTTTATCGTTTTTGTTCATGTTTTCCTTTCCTGCTAGCGGGGAATTGTTCTTTGTGCGATTCTTGTCGCCCCCATATTAATTTTAACCTCATAAAAAAAAGTCCGTTTTGTTTATTCGTTTTGATAAATTAGTCGTAGATTCAACTGTATGAAATAACTGTAGCCTTTCAGGCCCTACACGTTCTCAATTCCACCCTTTTTTCGGGCAGCAGTATTAATATTACAAAGGCGGCCGAGTCAAAATAGACCAGATATTTAATAGTTCAAAATACCGACACACGACTTCGCTATGTTGGCTTTTTAATAGTTATAAATAAATTGGGTATATGAATGGACATTTTTCTGAGTCTGTTTAGTGTTCGATCTCCGAGTCTGTTTAAGCATAGCGGTGTTTGAGCGCGTGAACAAATCACTGTAGCGTGTTCCGCCTTGAGAGTCGTATTGTGCTGGTTTTAAGAACAACCAACAATTTGTAGGACGGAATGGTGTTGTCCGAGTATCTAAAGAATTTCGTTGACTCACAGAGACAAGATGAGATAATCGCAGGTAACATCTTTTTGTAATAAAGGGAACAGGATTTTATAATAAAGCAATTTTGTGATGTACCGTCTGAAACACACCTGTTCTCGAAATGTGCCAACGGTTGGAAGAAAATTATCGTTTCTTTGGGCGGTTATCCCTTTCGGCAGCCAATAAGACACTTGATGGCACATAAACCCGATATATTCGCTATAGCAGCAAAGTAAATTGAAAATACTGTAGGCAAGGGAATTAGTATGCATACATACAAATAGTTTTAATGAAACAATACCCCATGAAATTTGAGCACAATTAATTTTACTCAGGCTAAAGTGACAAGCAGAAACACTGACTCCTCCCTGATTTATACATTTAACGATATGGAAATGTGATAATATTATAAGGGGCTACAAAACGGAGCGATTGCAGAATACCGGCCCATTATTTGCATATTGCCTTCTTCTCTTTAAGAATGAGACACAGATAACAATACACCCTATTCATATGCTAGTAATGGGCCAGGTATTCTGCAATCTAGCCTACAAACCTATTTTTTTTTATGGTCAGGCTAATAATATTTTGTGGTTCCAGTCCAAAAGGTTGTGATTATGGCAAACATCTCCACTTCAAGTTTTCTATCCAGTATTTTAGGAAAGTGCTTGTTCATGGGTTCACTTGTTCATGGGTATGAACTTTCTTAATTCTTACATGTTGAATTATATAAAAGGGGAAGCATAAATAAGTTTTTTTTCCATTTGTTTACTCAGTTTTTGTTTTATGCCATGTGTAATTGTGTGATGTAAGCAGCATACAAATGACCGATAGCCATGAAACAGGATGACTTTAGCTTCATGTTCTAGTCCTTACTTTAAATGGCATACTTTTGAAATTATTTTAATGCTGCACATGTTCATGCAGGCTCAACAATTCTCAAATAAAGCAAATGTAATTAGCATGTTAAATTGTTGACAAAGTGATATTTGTTTGAGAGAATACCATTGCCTAATGCACTCGACATACAATTTTTCGAAAGCAACAATTTTGTTCCAATTGTGCATAGAAAGAAAGGCAAATTCTTCTAAAGCTATGCAATGTCTGTTACCATCTGGACTCTTGTGGCTTTGTTATGAGTCAGCAGATCAGATCAAAATATATCCTCAAGCTTAGCAATGTGACCAAAATGTGTAAAGAACTTGGTTAAATTTGCATAAGCCATATCCTCAGGGAAGATACAGTTATTTTTACTTTATTGTACATTATGTTTATTGGAAGTGGTTTAAGGCAATTAAGTTGCATCTTTTGCCCATCCAGAAGCAATTTTTTTCATAACTCAGGGTCTTGTTGAAGGGAGGTGATAAAATTTGGAGCCTTTTTTAAAACTTTATTGGCCACTGATGAATCTTTGTCCTGCAACATTTTAATGCACAGAAAATGATTTTAGAAACCAAAAAATGCAAACAATTTTGGTCGTAAATATGAGGCTAGTCAAAACTGCCTCACTAAACAATGTTTAGTCTGTTCATGTTGTAGGTGAAAATTGATTTCAGGTGAAAACTATTTCAACCTATTAATTAATTAAGATTGTTTTTGACATTCACTCAACCTCTGATCTGGTTGCTTCATGAATATTCAACTTTTTAAAATAATTATAAAATGTCTTACCAGAACAAAATTAATTGATTTTTCTTCTTTATAAGTACCGTGTTAACAGATTATGTTTTCATGTGGTTGTCAGTACAATTAAATTCAATTTGTTTATTATCTTTATGCACATAAATAATAAGAAAAAATGTCAGAAATTAAGAAATATTAATATTGTTTATTAGGAGTTGAAGTCTGTATGAAGGCCTTTCTTCCTCTCAAATGCAGAACTTTACCGGTAGTTGGCAGATTTTCATTTCCTGCTGCTAGAAAGAGAAAAATTATTAAATCAGTTACTTTCCTTTTTAGCTAATTCATCAGTGACCTGTCAATTATGCTTGCATGCCTGTTTATTTATGAACTATTTACAGCAAAAATATCTTACTGCAAGCTGTTATTTTAGCCAAGGTTAACATTTCTTGAAGAAGGAATCATCGTCTACAGTGCATTTGGAATCATCATTTTTGTCATTCAATCTTCACTCATGTACAGCTATAGAATAAAACACAGACTATACATGTTCTTGTGCCAGTCTGCTTAAAATATGGTAAGTGAGAGATTAAGACCATGCCGTGCAAATCTTTGTTTCTGTTTATTGCTATAAAGTACCCGAAACTGTCTATATGTGATGATTTAAACTCATTGTCAGATTTTTGGGGGGATGTTATCTTGATTGATTGTTGCTTAAGTCATTAGAAGGAACATTGACCCATCTCGTACAAAGTTGTAAAAAAACACAGCTGTTAGTTATTCTAACAATGACAAAGCAGTGATTTGAAAACACGGAAGTCAAAACTTGTTTGTTGATTGAAACTCAAGCGAGCACATGTACACTGTATAATATTATTTGAAAAATACTGGTGTCAAAGATTTTTTCAAACATATTGTCTAGACTTTTCACTGCTCAATTGTTTATGATAGCTATTACTCTGTCTGAAGACAATGAATAGAGTATTTGTCTTTGAGTCCACAGCATAGGCCTTATCACGGTTTTAGCCACCATCTTGACAGGTAGGCAAAGCGTAGAGAATTTACAGTGTTTGTATGGGGATCCGATGTCAAATAATATTCGTAAAACGTTAGCTCCGAAAAAGTTATGAATTGCGAACTTACATGTAAGACAATGGGCAAAGGATTATACTGACCAACTTTTAGGGAGTAATCTTCGCTAGACGTTGCCCGGTAGCGTTTCCAATTTTTCCTTATATTTGTCTGCATGTAATTGTTTTTGCGGGAGTTTTCAATCCACAGGAAAACTGTGGGAAAAAATTACAGACAAATATATCGAAAAATTGGAAAGGCTACTGGGCAACGTCTAGCGAAGATTAGCCCCTAACAATTGGTCAGTATAATCCTTTTCCCTGTATCTTAAGTTCGCAATTCATATTTTTTTCAGAGCTGACGTTTTACGAATATTATTTGACATCGGATCCCGATACAAACACTGTAACTTCTTTACGTTTTGCCTACCCGTCAAGATGGCGGCTAAAACCGTGATAAGGCCTATTATATTTTTGGGGGGTTCTGATTTTTCTACATGCATAAGATTTCAGTCAAGTATTTTTATTTATTACTATCTGTTATATATTTGGAGTTTAAGTGAAGCTATGATCCTCACAGTTATGAATGCAACTTGAGCAATTGTGTAGAGAAGCCTGAAAAAATTCAGGACTTCAACGGGGTTTGAAGCTGTGACCTCACGATGCTGGTGCATCGCTCTAACCGACTGAGCTATGAAGCCACTGATGTTGGGAGCTGGTCATTTGTGGGTTCAAATGTTCCTGTGACATATGAAATGAATCATATACTGAACTGCGGATATGAAATCAAGTGAAGCTATGATCCTCGCAGTTATATTTGGAGTTTATTAGCAGACCTCTTGGAAAAAGGGCTTTTGTTTAGGTGTACCAGTGGGAATCAAATCTGTGCTCTCTTGCATAAAAAGCAGTAGGGATAACCACTAGGCCACTGGGTCAATGTCTTTCTGATTGGGGAAATCTTCTTAATGTGACTGGAAAGGATTCTTTGTGTCTTCCTTCTACGTGATATCCACTTACAGTAGATGACTAGTGAGCCATCTGAAACCAACTGTTCTTTCTTTTCATTGTACCAGTACTGCTAATGAAAAGTCTTATAGTGATATGAAATACCTTCACAGAAAGTTGTCAAGCATCCATCACAATTATTGGAGTTTTCTCAATGTTATTGCTACCATTGGTTCAGCAATAGGTACATGTAACATCAGGTGAAACCAGATTGCTACTCCCACCCACTAGTTGTTTTTGGTGCAATTGCTGCTCACTGATCTAGTTTCACCCAATGTTATATCTAATGCACTAACCCTGTCATTGTTAAATGCCTGGAACATGTTCACTGAAAAGTTTCCAGTCTTACATGTAAATATAACGAGACAACAAGCAGGTGTTGCTGAGGACTGGAAGACCATAATCGCAACTCCATAGATGAGAAGGACAACAGGATGACCTTAATATCATCAATCAGTACTGAGAAGATGTGACAAAAATTTACAGTTGCTGTTTTAATCAGTTGAATGGTTATAATAGCTGTATTACATGTATGGTGTAAATGACCAGACTTCTTGACATGGACACTCTCAATTTCAAGTTTTTCTGGTGTGACCAGCATTAAGATGCTCACACCTATAGCCTGGCCTGGTTTATTATTTTTTAAACCAGTTTAATTTTTATTTTCATTGTTCCAGATTATGTTAACAAACGTAAGACAGTGGAAAATAAAAACGAAGCTGGTTTAAAAATGTTGAAACCAACAATAATACATTATAATAATTATATCATTATATAATTATTATATTCAAACCACAACACATACGCCCTACCATGGCTGTGTACTATTAATTTTCTTATCAGCCATCTGCTAAAAAAATAATGACACTACTGCATGACCTGGAATTGAAACACCATGAGTTATTGACCCTTGAACCAGATAAAGTGAAGGCCAGAATGTAGACTGCTGTACTTGTACCCTCTTGTCATGATACAGTAGTTATGCTTGGCATTCTGTGAAAGAACAGAGACTAGTTGTTAAGTACATGTACATGTTGTTCTTTTTTTTCCTCATGTGCTATTGCATATAGTAGTTGTGGAAATACCCTAGGACTGTTACACCTGTATATAGGGACTTTTAAGGAGATTCACCTAGATGAAAACCAAACAATAGTCTAAAAACTCAGCCTATCTCAAGCTACATTGATTACTGGTACTACCATTGTGTGTTCATCCTTGAAGTGCAAGAAATTTAGCTTGTGATTTAACTTTTTACATTTTGAAAAAAATACTCTTCTCTGAGTGTCTCCCGTTTGTGCTTGGATTTGCATCTCTTAAGCTCCATTTTGAAAGTTTCCGCTCATCCCCATGAGAAACTGGAAAATTCAATAGAACATGAACAAAACATGATCAGACAGTGCAAAAAAATTCATTGTATTCCATTTTGCAACCTAACCACAAACATTTCATTTGTCAAAAGTGTCATGTAGGCCAACAAAACTCTTGACTTTTGAAAAGTAAAACTACAGCTGTAGGCACTAAATTTGTCATGGTTCAAGGATGAGCACAAAATCGTAACAGTAGTGTCCTTTGATGAAACGTTCACCCTTTCTTCTATACAAAATACCCCACTGACTGACTGGTCATATTGGTTTAGTGAAACAAAACTTTCTTTGTGTTTTTTTCTGACATGGGTGTGATGCAAACTCCATAGTTTGTAGTGAAACAGGCAATCTTATCTGGTCATTTCAAGGGCACATGGTAATGGTTAAAATATATACATATAATTTGTTGTTTGCTGAGAATAAAATTAACTTGAACTCCCTTAAATACAATGGATTCCAAACCCTCAAAATGTATGACTCGCTGTTTCGTCTTTCTTCCAGGATGATAACTTTGTCGCTGGCTGTTGGGATTCATCATGGCTTCTATCATGTCCACCACGTGAATCACCATGGTAGACATGTTTGTGAACAGACGTTAGACTATTTTTTGGGTGGTTATCTTGCACTTCTTTTGGCATCAAATCTGATGGAGCTGTCAATTGCATGGATGAGTGGAAAAGGCTCAATCATGGATACTGAACCACGCAATCTCATTCCAAAGTTGCTGTATGTCCGTCTTGCACTTTCTATTATAGAAGTGCTTTGGCTGTGTATAGGCATCAAATGGATATTTCTTGATGCCAAGATATGTGAAGTAACACCCGAAATTTATATTGCAAGAGCAGTTGTGGTGTTTAATTGGCTATTTCTGTTTTCAGCAGTTATTATTGTGTACTGTTCATTTGACTCTGCCGGGAGAACTTGGGTGCGTTTTCAGGATGCTCAGCTTACAGGTGATTGTGTTGATGCATCTGAAGGTTATAGCAGGCACATAACTCACAATTACGAGAAGCAATGGGAAGGATGCTTTAGGAAGTGTTGCTGCTGTTCAGGAGTTGGACAGGGAGATGAAAATGTCTTTACCACTATTGGAAGGTACAGTGCTCTCCTTTTTCTCACTTACACCTGTGCTGTACAAACCACCACCTGGTTAGTGCAGTTGGCAATGGTGCCTGCATGCAGACCTTTTTTTCTAGCTACACTTCGCAAAGAGTGGTGTGAGTTCTTCAATGTCCTTCATTCACTGGTAGGATAAACCAAGCAAAACTTTAAGCCAACTGCAACGAAAACTTCCTTCGCTCGTGAGCCATCATCTGGCATGCATCTAGGCTGAGACCCTTTGTTTAGTCTTTCAGCATGGATTATAATGAACCCAAGACCTCCAGCCCATCTGTTTGGCATGTGTGTTATGTTGCACATGCAGCTGTATGTATCCAGCATGTGTTCGTATGGTACTGGAAACTTCTGTTTTTCTTGCTGAGCTCATTGATTTGGTGAGGCTAATGTCACAATGATTAATTTTGGCCATGAGCAATAATTATCATTGGTTGGCTGATAATAAAAACACAATGTCACTCAAAGTATCTTTAATATATTTGCCCTTCCAGGGCTGAGGAGATATTCTTGTCAGTCTCTGTGTGTGACTATATAATAAACTGATAAAGTATTACAGATAATACAGCTGTACAGTACAAAATCATATCTTCACGGCGCGCAGTGAACATACTATATTTGTCTCTCGTGTGTGAGGATATTGGTGTCGCCATGGTTACTAACATGATTAGCTAATTACAAGAGAGCTTCCCACTCAGGCGTGCGGCCGGTTCTTTTGAAATTTCATTCACAAAATGGCTTCGAGGTGCAAAGACGGTGCAGTTCGCCACGAAGAATGTCGAATATAAATATTATTACATGGCTGCATGGGGATACGAAATTTATCTTCTCGTGCTCATTGAAGTCTCTCTCACGCGTTCGCTTCGCTCACCCGTGAGAGATACTTTCAGCACTCAAAGATAAAATTCATATCCCCATGCGGCCATGTAATATCCTCTATATCACCAAATGCTGCAAGTAAGAAATGAGTGATGTTGATGTTAAGCAGGAAATGCCTTCAGGGAGTACTGGTACATGTATATGGGTAACATGACGTCATAACGCAGGGGTCATCAGTAATTCATAAATCCGAAGTAAAAAACAGAATTTGCGTTTTTATGCTCTCACTTTATGTACATTTACATTTACCGGTACATCAATTGAGTTGGTAAAACTTGTTAAGACATCACATTGACTGTAAAACTTAGGTGTAAAATCTGAAAGTTGAAACCTTAAAAAATTAATTACATTTACTGTCCATGAATTAAGTAGGTAAAAATCAGCTGGAGGTCTTGGGTTAATTAATCCTTACTTACTAGATTTTAGTAGATGGAAGAGACCATTTCTAACAGATATCTGGCTCAGCGATGCATAGTTTAACAGTTTCTGCTGCTCAGCTCAAAAATTCAAATGCTTTGGTGCTGAATGTTTTAACTTTCCACCCCTTGGCATAATTTTCCAGCGTCACAAATAAAAATCATTCGACAACACACTTCATAAGTTTAAGAATTTGTTTTTGCATAATTTTTCTGCATTAAAAAATTATTAGCGTCTAGTAGAAGTGGTGTTGGTTACCGTACAATTTGGCAATGTGAGAAATTCTTCTTTTTTTGCGTGAAACTTGGCATGCAATTTTGCAAAATAGCCAAACACCACCAGAGAAAGAGTCACCTAGGGTGTTTCCTTGGAGCCATTCAATTTATAGCACAATTTCGATATATCAAAATTCAATTTTAGACAAAAGGCATCTTTTCAAGGCTCTAGGGTAAAAACCTCCTCCTTATTTTGTTTCCCAAAGCCTTGAAGTCGTCTTTATTGTTTGAAGCTGAATTTTAAAATATCAAAATTGGTCTATTTATTTATTTAATTCCAATTATCCCTCCATTACACATAGTAAGTATGATGTTAATATATATTTTTCTACGCAGTCTATTTGAATTAATCATCGTAATTCTTGTAACCTCAGAACACTAGCAGAGTATTTTCACGATATTGATGTAGTCCCCTCTGATTTTGCTGCTGGACTTGCCTTATTACGAAAGCATCAAAAACACCAGGAACATGTGGCTTTGATGAAGGCAATAGAGGAGCAACAAGTCCTTGATTCTCAGGTTTGTTGTCAGAGGATTTGCAACTTTTTTGTGTTGTTCCTTGGTTTGATGTGTAATAGTGGCAACATGTTGTAATTGGACCTTCGTGCGCTTGCAGTAAACTTTCGGGTTGAAAAAAACTGTTGATAGAATAGAACACGACCATATACATGTGTAGGTGTATTTTATCCTTTTTAATCAACTGACAATTTTTGTAGAAAGGTGTTAAGAAGTCATCTTTGCGCTTTCAACGGACCAACAGTGCAAAAGCACTTAACCTTAAAGACAAGGTAAGTATTACTGTACATGTACATGATGTATCCAGGTTACCCTGTTTCTTAATCATTTCATATCACCACTAACAAGGCCCTCCAAGTGGTTTTGCCAACAGGCAGTATGACCTCAAAATGTCGCAATACTCCTTTTCCAAAACACTGACAACCGAAAGGAACTGACAGAAAAAGGGCAACATTTTGTCTCAGCGACAGTGATGAAGTATGACAGCAACACTGTCCATAACAAAACTGGTGAGGGGCCAGCTCTAAAACAAGCGAGAAAGTGACACCAGAACCCACCTTGGAAGGCCTCACTAACACTTTCCACCTTTTGTGCTGATGCTACCACTGTTCATGTATCAGTTTGTTCTTCCCACATGCAGCTTTGTGGGGATACGAGAGCTGAAATACATGTAGCAATTTTGAAGCTCTGAGTACAACTCAGTGACTCCAGATAAAGCCACTTGTGATTGACCTCACCGTATATTAAGAACAGTGAGAAGAAATTGGGCGACCAAACTTTTGTGTTCACCCAAAATGAAAAAGGCTATTTGTGTTAGGGCTAGTGTGTTCAAAGACCTTGTTCTTCCACATAAATTATAATTATTCTTACTATGAAAATGCTGAACAACAAAAGCTCCCTATGGAGCAAACCCACAGGCGTTGAAGCTTGTATCAAATCATCGCCAACAAGTCTTTTCAGGGTATTATGAGAATCAAATTTATCAAAGTATTTTTCAGATGTAATCAGATTCTAAAAGCAGAATAATTTTCTTTGTGTGTATTTGAAAGGCCATGTAGCACACATGGTTCATGCACACAATCTTCATTCCTGGTTCAGACTACTTGCCGACATTCGTTTTCAGTTAATTGTCATTACTTAGAAGTTAGTAAACACACCACACAAGAAAGCCAAAGCCTATTCAAACTTTACAGCGTCATTTTCATTACCTAGGTAAAACCTTGGTCACTTTTCCTGTGGCAACATTGGAGCCTAACCACATATTTCAGTATTACAATGACATGTATCATAATACACTTAGGGAATGTTGTGGGAAAGTCACTTAGAAATGACGCAGTAAATTGGTCAACAGTGTCAGGTGGTACTGTAGTGTTTAAGATGTGTCCTACTCATGTTCTGAATTATTGGACTAAATTTTAGGAGGAGTTGCTTCTGTTCAAGGATGTGGCATACTATATGAACTATGCATTATCTGCTTATGGCTGGCCAATCTACATGAAGAAGAATGTGTCTTGTGGTTGTTGCAGGCTTTTACGGAATGTCAGGTAAATGGCTTCCTCTGAGGGTGACTATTAATGTTTATGTCTAGTTTAGGTTAACAATTCTTTGCCATAATTATGCTACAAATAAAAAAGCTAAAAGATGGTGGGATAGTAACAGGGGCAAATTTTATTCTCATTCTAGGGCTACTCTTTTTTCATAAAATAAATTTATAAGATGAGAGAAACTTATAACGTGTGTGAATATAATAAGCTGAGACTAAATAACTTAATCAAATTGAAAAAATGTGATGATTGGACTAATATTAGTTCAAGCGCAAATAACTCAAAGAGGGTGACCACGAAATAATTATTTCTTGATTTCCATTGTTAATAATACATTAATTTTTTTCCATCTAACTTTTTGTTATTGAACAGTCCTGAGCAGTAGGACTTCACTATTATTGCAGTCACAGTTGGAGACTTTCCATAGGTGATGCATTGATTGCAAATTCAACTATCAATGCAGATAAGACCCTAGTGTTGAATTTTACAAACAAGTAAGCATTTACAAGTTGGTGAAGTTTGTTTTCAAATTTCTGATCATAACATTACTCCACGATTTAAAACAATGAACAGAAGCAACAGAAAAGAACAAGAGAAGCATAATTAAGGACAACATAAGATAATTTTGAAACTTGTGGTGGCTATGTATTGGAAAATTTATTTATTTATTTATTATTTATTTATTTATGTAAAATCTAGTTTAGTTTAGTTTAGTTTATTGAGGTTCGTCACAAGAAAAAATGTACATGAATATAACAATACTATGACGTGACCGGGGAGACGAACAGAGCAGAGCCCCAATTGAAACGTATCCCCCAGGTTAAAAAAGATAGAAATTAGACTTACATAGTAGAATAAATTAAACTTACACAATAGATTAAGAAGGAAAAAAAACAAAAGGATGCAAAATAATTGGCAAATCATGGCGGACTATAAGTTTGTAGTAGACCTCTGAAATGATCGTTAAGATGGGTTCTAAACTACAAAAGATCCTGGCTAGACTTAAGTATATTAGGTAAGCTGTTCCACAACTTAGCAGTCCTAGGAAAATAGCTGTTGCAATAGTATTGCTGATTGTGCCTAGAAAGTAGGTCAAAGTTGGCTTGATGAAAATTACGGGTTCTATAGTGCCGAGTGGCAGTTTTGATGAAACGACCAAAATTACTAGTAACAGTTACAGTTTTATACTTAAACAGGAGAACTAAATCATGCATTTCTCTACGAAAATCAAGAGGTAGTAGGTTAAGCTGGTCTAATCTATTAGTATAGCTGACTTCTCTTGGAGGATAGTTCAATATGAATTTAGTGGCACGCCTCTGAATATTCTCTATCAGTTTACGATGTTTTACTAAGTAGGGTGACCACACACTTGATGAATATTCTAGTAACGGCCTGACAAGCGCCATATATAACAGTTTTCTCGTCTGGACGTCACGAATGTCCCAGCCACACAGCCTCTTCACTAGACCAAGTACCCTATTCGCCTTCGCACACAGCTGCTCGATATGACTATTCCATGTGCAGTTACCAGAAACAGATAAGCCCAAATCAGAGGTTTCAGGAGAGTGAGATAATACTTCCTCGCCAAGATGATATGTGTTGAGGGGCTTTCTACGAGATCTTCGCTTCGACATACGCAAAACCTTACATTTGGTAGTGTTAAATGCCATCCTATGATCGCTGCTCCATGAATGTAAACCATCTAGGTCAGATTGCAACAAGGCAGGAGAACTTACAGAATCTATAGGCCGGTAAAGTTTGCTGTCGTGCGCAAAAAGGGCGAGGGTTGATCCATGCTGTACGTAGGACAACATTTCGTTTACAAAAACCAAGAACAGCAGAGGCCCCAATATGGAGCCCTGTGGTACCCCAGATGTTACAGGTAGCCAATCCGAGAAGGCGCCCTCAAGAACGACCCGCTGTTGTCTGTCTGACAGATAGCTCGCAAACCATCGGAGGGCGGTGCCTGAAATACCATGGCGGTGGAGTTTAGACAATAAGAGGTCATGGGGCACCTTGTCAAATGCCTTAGAAAGATCGAGATGTAGGACATCTACCTCTTGACCTCCAGCAACCATGTCGAGGATGTCATGATATACCTCTAATAATTGCGTAACTGTTGATTTCCCTCGTAAAAATCCATGTTGCAGATTGTACATCTTTTTCATTTAACAAAGGAGTTCAAACATTTTATCATTCTTCACCCACATTGTCAAGAAATGTGGGGGCCCAAAGGCTCAAAGACATCCTGGACCTTACCATTTTAATAGTAACCATTATTCCAAAACCACCATTGCAATAATATTGTTAAACAATAATTTTTGAATACCACGTTTAGTGAGCAGCAAATATGTCTGCAAAATGATGAAAACTAAACGAGATATTTCTCTTTATCTAATGGCACCACGTTTGCAGAGGTTTGTATGGTCATGCTACCAAGGCACACAGACGTCTGTAATATTGTGACCTTCAAATGAAAGCGGTTTTGGCCCCTCTCCTTATCAAACTTGAAGGTGACATTTTAGTGTATGAAACATGGTCTGTGAATTTATGAGGTTTTTAAGTCTGTTGGGGAAATATCAGTTTTGAGAGTGCAAAGATTGTTATCAAGAAAATTACTCTCCTTGCATACCACACATGTATGTGTGGCAACCCAATGAAAACAAAAGCAAAATGCAACCTCTTTTCCCTTCGCGTTGGGTCGTACCACCCTAAAGCAAAGGGAAGGATCGCAGGAACAAGTTTGATGGAAATGGTTTTTCCACTGGCATACTTTGTAAATTTTTCAACTGCATGTTTACTGAATTCATTGTTCGTTTCTTGTTTTTTGTTTGTTTGTTTGTTTGTTTTTCATTCCTGTTTCCAGATGCTGTTATCCTTGCCGTCTTCCAGATCGTAGATCACACAAATTCGTGGATGTAGAAAGTGACAACTGCTGTCGCTGTAATTACTCAGCACTTAAGAGGATTGCTAGTATTCACAATCGTGATGTCATTTATGTCAGCTATCACAACAAAGTAAGTTGCATCAGAAAATGGATACAAAAGAGCCAATGTATACCCCAGGCTGTTGTCTGGCCAACGTGAATCTGTCTGAAACCCAAATTTGAATGATTTTCCTTCAAATGGATTACTCTTAGAGCCGTTTTCAATTGAGTGTCGAAAGGAATTATACAAATGCGTTGGTTTTGGTTTTGCTCATTGATTGGGTTAAAAAAAAAACTAGTGCAAATCTTACACTAATTACGACTTAGTCGCTCTCGTTTGCCAGCGCTTGATGTCGGCTGCTTTGACTTGTTTGGCATTCTGATGGGATAGTAAAACGAAGTTCATGAGTTGCTTCGATTTGTGATTAGCTCAAGGCTGTATTTCCTTCAGAACCTGATTAGCTTTTGATAACTTTGGTTTGGGTTTTACAGCGTTCAGTTATAGTAAAATGAAGGATTGGATATGGGTTAACTGGTTACACTCCACCTTTTGTGACAGCCCTGAAAAAGATGCCTGTTCAGTCCAAGCAGGATGCAGATCTTATGTCACCTGAATCTGATTTAATGACCTAGATCCCACGAATTTCCGTAGCTCATTGGTAGGGTTAGCACTCGTTCACAGAGATCAAAAAGACCTTGGACACCTCCTGACAATTACATGACATAAAATTGATGAACTTTTAACTTAAGATTGAACTTAAAGAAGAACATGTTCAGAAGTGTAAACGTGTCGAAACCGGGTCATTATCTTCTTCTTCTTCTTGTCAATTACCACTAGACCAACGAGGCAAGCTGCTAAAAACTCCCAATAAATAGAGTTTCCCATAACAGTAACTGAAAGCTAACCGTTTCAAATCGGTGCTTAGATCTAAGACTGTAAGATCAGAAAAGCTGGTTCTCGTTGAACGGGATCTCTCTTCAGTCAGTTTTCTGTCTAATTTATAGACTATCGCGTCATGTAATTTTCAGGAGGTGTCCTAAGTCCTTTTGATCTCTGTGAACGAGTGCTAACCCATTGGTTGTGCATCCGAACTAATAATCGGAAGGTCATAGCTTCGACTCCTGTTATGAGCACTCGGGTGTTGTCTCGACTGTGGCCGAGTCACGATCGATAATTACAGCACTTTATGAGTTTATTGTGTTGGTATGACCTGTTTTTGTGCTTGTTCCAGTTGTACAAGACACCGTTCTTTGTTTGTATGGATCATGACAAGAAAGCAGTTGTGGTGACAATTAGAGGCACGTTGTCACTTCAGGTACAGAAAAATGTATTTTCAACAGACACACTGGATGGAATCATTGTGTGTGCAAGGCTCCTGCATGGCTTGAACACCATTGAATTCAAAGGCTTGAAAGTCCGTAAAACTTCCTGTTAATAGGCCATTTCCGAATTGCTGTTTGTCTCTGTTTCAAAGCGAGTCTTGGTGCTAAACCATTCAAATGATAATGAGTTTGATTTGCATGAAAATACAAAACTCATTTGCATTTGAATGGTTGTGCACCAGAACTCGTTTTGGAACCGAGGCAAACAGCAATTTGGAAATGGTCTATTCAGTGTGACCCTTGAAAGTCCTTATATTATTTTACTGCCTGCACGTACATACGTAGCCATGTACGTACGTTTATTGTCGCTCCTAAGATAGGATTTTCCGTTCCAGTGCTACGAACGAAATCACTATATACTATCAGTAAAACATTTTGAATCCTTTAAGACCAGAAGTCCCAATAATTCAACTTATGTTGCCAAATAGGTTCTTATAATGTGGATCGTCAGAATATTCTAGTTGGTGCCCCTTGTCTTAAAAGGAATAAAAAAAACAGGTTCTTGAAACTTGAAATTGTACAAGCCTTCTTTTAGGTTTCCTTGAATTTTTATAATGACGTACTCTTAAATTCCTTTAATTTACAGGACATCCTTACGGATTTTTCAGTTGAAGCCGAGAAAATACCACTGGAAGGTGGTGATCCTAGTTGGTTTGGACACAAGGTATAAAACTGTTGTTTTACACATGGAATGTGTTGGTTAGCTGTGGATAAGTTTCTACACAGAGTGAAGAAGTGAGAAAACAAGGATGTTGTACAATAAGACGTATTAAAAATGATGACTGTGGGGTCTGTTTCGCTGATGGATCATTTTATCATCATTATAGTACTTTATACATGTACTTTATACGTAATGGTTTTATTCATTTCCAACTTCAAAAGTTGCTATCTTGCTTACTGCCTTGCATGTGTTTTGGTTCAATGGGCCATTTCAGAGCTCCTTTCAGGCTTTTTCTCAAAACTAGTTAAAATGCTAAGCTTTTCTTTTGCAGTTTTTATTCATTATGAAGAGTAATCTAATTGAAGGGCTCAGGGCAAAAATGACTTAAGTGACTTTTGCTTGGTTGTTAGGTCATTTCGCAAAATCATGGCCAATGTCCACCGAATCAACTTCCATTTCAAACCCTGTAACGCCTTGTACATCTCAATAACCTGTCTTGCTTAAAAACAAACAAGCCAAAAAACAACAGCGACAACAACAATCGCTGTAGGTAATCTCACGTTGTCTCTCTAACGTGCTCTTTCTCTTTTTACATGTACCTTTTCAGGGTATGATAAAAGCTGCTCTTTACATTAAGAGAAAGCTGGAGAGTGGAATTCTCAGCAAAGCCTTTCATTCTGACCCGGTGGGTATTTCGAAGTCTCACATCATTTACTGCAGTAAGCGCGTATAAAACCCCCAACACACTAGGCGATTCTATACGCCGATCGCTGCGATCGGCGTATAAAATCGGCAGGTGTGCCCCTACCACGCAGAGACGAAAATCGCTTGTGATCAAAATCGCTGCGATTGGCGAACCAAATCGCACTAGTGTCGCTGGCTTAATTATTGAAGCACAGAGTGCTTTTTAAATCTATTTTCTTTAGATTTCACTCATGTATGACATGTATGGTTTTAAGTTGATGGAAACTTGTAACATACGCCTTATTCCAAAATGGCTGCTATTTTAATATTCTTTAGTTTTTATTCAAATTAGCCCTTTTTGCCTCGTTCAGGGTAAAATATTCTTTTGAAGTTTGGGCTTAAAGACGAGGCAACAAGGGCTAATTTGAATAAAAACAAAAGAATATTAAAATAGCAGCCATTTTGGAATAAGGCCTATAGCCTTCTTTAATACAAAGTCCGAAGGAATGATGCGGTTTTGTAGTCGGTATGGACCGTAAGACTTCAAGTAAGAACAGCAATGCGTCCTGGTGTAATAATCTCAGCGCGTTTAACTGTTAAGGGCACAGTAATGATTCTTATTTGACCGGCTGTTAACTCCGTGTATGGGTGGGTGAGGCTGCATTTTGACTCTGACACGGAAAGACGTTTGTACACAATGAGCGAAGAAAAACCAATCGAAAAATATCAAGCGGGGGGCTAATAGTGGAATTGAGAAACAAAGGACATGAACAAAAGGTCTGCAGGTAGACTTGAGCTGTTCTCCCGTTCCCACTTGAGGAAGGGAGGGGACCAACCGTATCGCGGTTTTGTTGCATATTCAAAACCAGAGACAACTTTGCGCTATCCGTTCGGAACCGCTCGTTTTCCTTGGTGCTGCTAATACTCAGGGCGCGTAAAGCTTACTGGATCAAACGAGCTGTCCAGCCGCTCTTTTTGCAGTGTTGTGCGTATTAGAAGTGGCATGAAAAGCAGGGTCCTTGTCAAAAGTCAAGCTGCAACCTCTTTCCCAGGGTCTTTGATCTCCCCACCCCAGTTTCTTCTCTCGCTCCCTCTTGGTTGTGGAAGTGAAAGACCCTGGAAACGAGATTGGTCAAGCTGCGTGCGAAGGACCTGTGCGCGTTTGTAGTCAGTTGGGACCGCACGACTTCAAGTAAGCACAGCCATGTGTCCAGGTACAAAACTGTCAACATGTTTAACCGTTTAGGACACAATATTGCTTCTTGCATGGCTGGCTGTTGACTTGCAATGGGTAACCTCTTTGTACTTAGTGGTGGGTGAGGCGGCATGTTCACCCTGATACGGGCTATCGGTCTTCTACTATAAAAGTCGAGACCAGAAATTTGCGCATAACAAGAAACGAGAAGCAAATGATGTGGATCCACGTGAGGGCTAGGTAGTGGAATTCTGAGAGAAAGGGCTTAAACTTAAGGCCGGCAGGACCATTTGAGGTGTTGTTCCCTTTGCTCTTGTGTCGTGGATTTTCCGATAGAGGGGAGGGTGGGACCTAAAAGCATCCCATTTGCGTATGCATATTCAACCCCACGCACTCACCATCTGAGACAAGTTTGCGCTATCCGTTTAGAACCACTCACTCATTTTCTCCTTTATCATCTTCTTTTCGGTTTTGGTTTTAATAAGCAGGTCGACTTCTTAAAATTGTTTACATTTTTGTGTTTTTTGGCAAGCTGAGTAGGGTTTCGGAAACTTCAGAACACTTTCTCTTTTAAGCAGAATACGCATTGCATTGCACTTTGCCAAGTGTGTTGCAAAAATATAACTGTTGCTTTTTTCATTGTTAAGAGCAGAAATACTGCGGGACTGGTGATTCTTGCATTGCATGTTGCCATAGCATTGAAAAGTAGGAGGGGTAAACGCGCACTAGAGTCAAGTATCCCAGAAACAACTTGCTACTTGTCCCGCCCACCCCACTCCCCGAGAAGCTGAATGTGGAGCAAAATTCCTTGTCTAAGGAAACAGTTCAACAATAGATCCCAGACCTCGAACTGTCGACCTTCATGAGAACCACCGCGCCTCTACCATAGAGTACTTTCGTAACTGGTAGAAAGATTTACTCTGGTCTTAGCTTACTCTAGCATTTATCCACAGGAAAGACGCACGGAATCGTACCGTCTTATTCTTGTTGGTCATTCACTTGGTGCAGGAACGGCTTCTATATTGGCCATTCTACTTCGCCCGTATTACCCTGATCTGTTCTGTTACGCTTTCTCGCCGCCCGGAGCTAATCTAAGGTAAACTGACAGTAGCATATATTTCAGCTAGCTACGATGTGAGCTCCGGTACTTTATATTTGACTGACAAAAAAAAATTATCTTTTTCCAGAATCTGTCATGCTTTATGTTTTTTCGAGCGAGTTTGAGTCTGTTGTCATAAAACCCAAACCAAAAGTGATTATTTTGAAGGCCAATCACTGAGTTGAAGAATGAACCAGGCAGAGCCTCTAGGCCAACTCAGGTAGCTGACGCAAAAGGGCGCGAAAACCTCTGCAAATGAGTTGCTGTTGGTTTCGGTTTTGTTTCTCGTTGCTCGAAAAAGCAGCACAGTTTTTTGGTAATCCACAACAAAAGCAGTCGTATATTAGACCATTTCCGAATTCACTTCAGCATGCTTTGAAAAAGAAGCTGAAGTGAGCTTAGAAATAGTCTGTTAGTTTCTGTAGTCAACTGAAAAGCGCTCTGTTTATTGGTACTCTTGCCTTTAGGCTTAGAGAAATTCCATCTCTCTCTTGTGGTCAACTAGTATTTCAACTGACCACCCTTTCACTTTTTCCAGTCTCTCTGCCGCAAAGTATGCCCGTGATTTTGTTATATCAGTCGTTGTTGGCAAAGACATGATTCCAAGGTATGTACTTTTACCTTCCGTGTAAATATCGAATCGTGGGACACGTGTATTTTCAGTTTGAGGGTAATCATGTGTTGTCTGAGGCCTTTACCATAATGTCATATGACTATTAAATTAACTGTCTTCTCTATCCAGGTTAAGTCTCTACACGCTGGAAGACCTCCGCAATAAAATGTTGGCTGTGATTTCATACTCTACTACTCCGAAAGTAAGTTGGTGGTAGGATGCTGAACATGTACGTTACGCCAACCTTTTAAGGAATGTGTTCGGTGTTTTGCCTTGGGATAAACAGATTATCTTGAGCGCTCCAAAGACTATGTCTGTGGATGGTATTTACGTTGGTAATTTTTTCAGACATATCAGGTCCGCAGTCCGGAGAGACGGACCAAGCGAGCGCCAGAGGCGCGACCGTCTAGGGGGGGCTGGGGGCATGCTTTTTTTTTTTCATCATGTTTGCCCCAAGAGCTAAATAAGCTCATCACGGGGGGCTCACACTTGGGAAATTTTGAAAAATATGTCGTCTGAGACTGCATTTCGTGCGTTTGAAGGCAGTATGATATGAAAACAGGCAGCCAAAAGCGAACGTAAACGTGTGGATATTAGAGAGATTTAGCATCGCGTTTACGGACGACGGCAAACAGCAAACGACAGACAGCTGCTTGTCACAAAACCATGAAAATTTTCTTACTCTAGCTTATTTCTCTGTATTTAGTACTTGCTTGATAGCTGTGGCTGACAGGCAAAATATAAGCTAAAATCAAATAAATTTCATGAGTTTTTGGTAAACAGCAAGTTTCAGTCTGTCGTTTGCCGTTTGCCGTAAACGCGATGCTAGATCTCTCCATTACTCAAACTTTTGAACTTCAAAATGATTTTTTTTTGCGCAGAGATTACTTTGCGTATGTATTTGGCAGTTTTAAATGTCACTATTCAAAAAGAACAAAAATAGGAATAAAGTTGAAAATCCGTATTATTCGCTGGGTTTGCTGCAGCAAACCATAATGATCACCAGTGCTGATCATTACGATCTTTCAGTGAACCAGAACAAGGAATCACAACAGAACTTTTTTTAAATCGTTGGTCAACAAAAAAGTGGACCTCCGCAGCCTGAAAGGGGGTGCGAGCGCACCTGTCGCACCCGCCTTCCCTACGGGCCTGCATATTCAGGTATTAGCTTATTCACTCTTTTGAACACCTGCTCCCCAAATTTACAAGCAAAGTTAACACAAAAACAATGCAATATTAGTCAACTGTCTCGACCAAAATCCGTTAAAGGGTTTTATGTTGCAAGACATACTGACACCGTTGGTCGTAAAGTTACGAAGCCTTACAATAGTAACGAGAAAACTATTGTTTTGTTGTAGTGGAAAATTCTACGTGGTTGTGCCTGTCGTTGCGCATTTGCTTGTTGCTATGGATGCAAGTGTTTCAAGTTTGATTCACGAGAACAAGAAGTCGATGAAGACTGGGAAAATTTTGAGTTGCCTCGCAATGAGAATTCCAGGACACCTACATTTTATCCACCAGGGAAGGTCATTCATATTGTGAAGACGGTATCCGTGCCAGCGTGAGTTAATTTGTGTTTGTTTACAAAATCAAATTTAGTAATCCAGGCGAAGGCAGTCAATCAGTCAATAAGCGAGTAAGAGCGGCAGTCAGTGACTCTGAAAATGACGTCAGTTTTGAATCTGAAGATGACTTCCGCTCAGGTTGTCAAAAGGCCAGTTAATTTGTTAATAACAGTCCTTCTCAAGACTACACTCTCCCGGACGATCTTACTTCAAGTTACGATATGATTCCTGGCTGTTAGTCAATGAGTTGACGAGCCAAGGCAGCTAGCCAGCCAGTCATTTGCGCAGTCTTCCGTTTTAATCAGTAATTAAAACCGCCGACCAGTTGGCTCGATTGAGAGTGCACTGGACTTCCGTGCAGGAGGTCGCGGGTTCAGACCCCGGCCGGACCAACACTCAGGGTCTTAAAAATAACTGAGGAGAAAGTGCTGCCTTTGTAACTACATCTGCATGTGGTTAGACTTTCTAGTCTTCTCGGATAAGGACGATAAGCCGGAGGTCCCGTCTCACAGCCCTTGTTCATTAACTCTGTGGGACGTTAAAGAACCCACACATTATTCGCAAAGAGTAGGGCACGTTGTACCCGGTGTTTGTGGTCTGACCTGTGTTGTGTCAGGGCTTGGGGAGGGTAAATGCTCGGAGTTATTAGCTACACCAAGCTACTCTAAAATCCGAGGGTAGGTAAAGATATGATATGATATATGATGATTAGTCAGCCAGGCAATCAGTCTGTCTGTCCTTTCTGTTTGTCAGTCAAAGTGGCAGACAGCCAGCCCGTCAGCCAGTTTGCTAGACGGTGTGATAAGTGGACAGCTCTTATGGTGGACACTGACAGGAGCGCCAACATAAATTGGACACTTGAAGCAGATTGAGAGCAGAATGAAGCTCTTTTGTAACAGGAGACTTTTTATATGAAGCACAAACACACAAGTGTTCAAATTGTGCTATTGCCAACAGTACAAAGTTATTTTGTCAGTCAATCAAATAGTATGTAAAACACTTGCCAAAACGCGATTCAATCAGTCCGTTTGTCTGTGATGGCTTTCATCAAGTATATCAGAGAGTTTTGTCAATCATTTAATCTGTCTTCTTGATTTTACAATCGGTATAACTGGCCGTACATTGGCTGGCTTGGAAGTTACTTTCAACAATTAGTTACCAGAATTACTATTAATTACTATTAATTCTCTTTACTATTAATTTTCTTTCTCTCCAGTCGATGCGGTCGGAAAGGAAATATGTACGAGCCAGTGTGGGCCGACTTGCAGGACTTTCAGAGCATCCAGATCTCAAGTCTAATGTGGGAGGATCATATGCCGGACTTTGTACTTGATGCCCTGAATCAGTGCCTCCCCAGTAAGGGGCAAGAGGAGAGTGTCCTGAATGCACCTCCACAACCAAGCCCCAACACACTGGAGATCCCTTTAGCAGGGCACATGCAAACTAACCACCTTCACACAGAGCACAATCACACCAGTGTCAGGTCATCAAGATCGTTGGACGAAGGTAACTTTGCTTTTTTGTTTGTTTGTTTTTAGAATCTGAAAGGCCAATGTTGCGCTGAAAGATGTCTTTCCACTGACCAGCTCTGTGTACACTCAAAACCAGCTTTAGGGCCTGAAACCATGTAATGGAGTATGGCCGTTATTGTTCTGATCAATGAAACAAGTTATGACACCGTCTTAAGAAATCGCCAAAACGTTTTAAGTGGGGTGGTCAAAGACATCCTGTTAAAAGATTTTCCGACTGCAGCAATTTTTGAATTAGCTAACTCACTTCGCGTTTAAGTAATGTTGCTAGAAATGGGTTTTACTCAATTTAATCCCAAAACCCTGAGCGAATTTCCCTGAGTGACAATACCCGATATGAAGTCCGTCAGAAACAAGCCTGGACACGGCCTAGTTACCTAAGTCATGCAACAAACTCGTTTCGGTAAGGTCCGAGAACGGAAACTTGGAAAAACGTCATTCCTCTCTCTTTCAGTTCTGATCTCAAGTTTAACAGACGTTCAAACTTGAAATCGCCAAACTTTCTCTGGTTTACTGAGCGGCTGTGTTTTCTGTTTGTTGCTCTTGCTGTTGTTTCGACATAAATCGCGTGCGATGGCTTTGAGCTTGCCAACACGCGTCTTCAGATGAAACTTGTCTTGTTAAAGCGCCTTAAGTGAAACGACCAGGGTCTCTGAAATTTTTTAAGTTGGTGGAATCTTGGTAAGATATTTCACGTGTCAGCAAGCCGTTAAAAATCTGTGAGCACTTGCGTACTCGTGGGGTACCTTATGTACATGTACGTGTGGTAGAAAGTCCATTTTGAAATTCTATCTGTTCGCTATTTCAACTTGGGGCTACCTAGAATCTACCTAAGTCCTTGAAAGTTTCACGTAGCACGGGAGATTTCGTAGAAAATGTGGTCAGAGAATCTTGTCTTTTAAAATCCTGGTTTCCTATTTTCCGCGCAGAGTAGCAGTTTATTTTTTTTTCCGTTTCCGCAGTGAAAGTGACGCCAGAGGGAAAAGAAGTTGAATTGGCCCTGGAGCGAGTTACTTCTAATGACTCTTTAGCTTTAGGTAAGGTCGTATTTGCAATTTGAAATCATTTTTAACCGAAAATGCGATACATTCAAAAAGCTTTACGGTCATCTCGCCCGATCAGTGTTTACAATTTTTTTTTGCCTTATTAGCATAGGTTTATTATTTTCTGATCAAGCTTTTAAAATAATATATCTGAATATTGAATGAAAGCAGGAATATTAGTCATCTCTGAAAGGTTGAGCCCGATATGCCGAAAAGTTTCGGAGAAATTCTCTCTTAAAAACTCGAGAATTTACAAAGAATGTATGGCTTATTAACGTTCAATTTTGCAGTTTTTGATGGTTGATGTCCTGATTTCGTTAGATGATGCTTGCAAAGAGTTGAAAATTGTACAGATTGCTCAGGCTGACCAACTCTCTCAACTGTTGAACTTAATTTGTATTTACGACAAGCCTTTCTAAGGATTAGGGATTTGGTCGTATGCTAATAAGAATGTAAACAATGACACCAGCAAAGATCGCTCTATTGTAAATCAAAATTATTTTGACCGTTTGCCGTCGAATAAGAATCTGATGCAAGATGTTACTGTTACCGCGATCCGTTAATTCGGTTTTTCACCACCGAAATCGTTCATTCAAAATTGTCACTTCCGTCGACAAATTGATCAATTATATGTCAGTGGTAATCAAACTGACCATGTCCGAGTTTACTTCAGCCTCTTTTTCAAAGCGAGTCTAAGTGCGAAGTCTTCTTTATGAAAAGAAGTTTTGTGCAAAATCATATGCAAAGTAAGCCTTAGCATAATCACAAGACTTTGGCCCTTAGACTCGCTTTGAAACAGAGGCTGACGCGAACTCGAAAATGGCCTATATTGACCGACAAGTTTGGATTATGTTCGATTATGTTCTGTCGTTAAACGTATCGTAACTAATTGAACTATTGAAATTGTCTAACTTCGGTTGATTGTTTTTCTGGGTATCGTTTGACTGAAACAATACGCCCGGAGTATAAATAGAGATTACTTCATGGAAAGCGCGCGCGTACGGGATTTTCACACGAGTTGGTGAAGTATCTGAAATCGAACGAGTGAGCGCAGCGAACGAGTGAGATTTCTGATACAAAACCAACGAGTGTGAAAATCCCGTAAAAAGCGCTTTCCATGCTGTAATTTGTTTATTTTATACATACTGAGATTTTCATTAAGCTCTTTTGGCGGGATTTCCTCGATTCTTCTGCTTTCATTTTTGGAGTTGAGAAACT
>BLFK01000774.1:430944-440944 GCA_014634185.1 Astreopora myriophthalma | reverse complement strand
CATTCTTTTTTTCCTTTTGCGTTTTGTTGCTTGATAGTAAGCGAAAAAATGTCGCACGGTTTAACCTTGCTGACATCGAAGGTGTGCGAATACGAAGAGAAAATACTTCTTCCCCAGCAGGGCGGCATTCTTGCCGTGTTAAACGACAGCACACCAAAGCTCTTAATCGTTTTGCTAGAGTCTTAATATCGATGGAACCGAAGATAAAAGGATTTAGCATCGAGTTGGCGTACATGAAGATGTTACTAATGGTTAAAATCTTCCCAAAAAGCTCCACATTTCCTGAACCTTGGCCAAAATCGTGCCACAACCACGATATATGAGTTGGTAACATGCACAGTGCAAACACCACTACTGCCACGACGAAAACTTTGACGATTTTCACATTTCTGTGCAACCTTTGAGCAGTAGATGCCTGTGAAATCAAAAAGTCTCCTCTGAGTTTCACAGCTTTGCTGTCTTTGTTTAAAATGCGAATCATAAAAGCGTAGAAAACAATCATAATAACCAATGGAGTCACATAGAGAAACGCAAAGATGCTAAGAGTAAACACTTTCCCGCTGTAGACATAAGGCCAGTCCTCAATGCAATGCCCACTTACTTTGAGATGTAGGGCGAGTGCATATGGCAACACGACTGTGCACGACAAAGCCCATTTTCCAGCGATGATAATTAATCCAGTTTTGAGCCGAATCGTCGGCTTCATCGGTGTGACTATCAATCTATAACGTTCGATGCTCATGAATAGAAGCGTCAAAACAGAAACATAAACAAGAACAGACTGAAATGGGTAAATCACGCGACAAAGGGCAGCACCGTATGGGAATCGGCCCATCAACTGCCCTGCGATGTCCAATGGAATACTCACAAGGCATGTCCCTGCATCAGTAACAGCCAGATTCAAAATCAAATACTCGTGGAGCTTTCTCCTCTTTAGGCTTAAAATTGCTTTCAGAACCAAGAGGTTCCCAGTTGCCCCAAGAAAAGCAATTAAAATGAGAAATGAAACTGCGATGAATTTTAGTGTCAGCTCCTGGTGTGGTTCCATAATTGAGTTAATGACCGGACGAAGAGGGGTTTGACGATATTAAAAACGGGAAATATTTCTGACACCAAGTGGTGTCACTGATATGATCAAACAAGGATTTCAGATGTGACCTTATGACGAGGTGAAGCACTTAAAACGCGCCCAATGGTTTATTTTAAAAATCAAATGTCAATCTCTGGAATGGGCTTACCTAAATTAAAGACCATTAAAGATTATGAAAAAAAAAACCGTCATGAAGGCGAAGGGGCGCATTCAATATCCTGACACTCATAAGTCGAGTCACCTGCTACAGAAATTTGGGGCGCCGTCTTCAACTTCGCTTTATGAAAGAGGAAAAGATGTGCTTTTTTGGAAAAATGTACATTGGGAAGAGGTAACTTTGCAGTTTCGTTACAGTGCATTTCGTTGAAACCTCTTAAATGTCTAGAAGGATTCTGCATGAAGGGATTTCAGGATTAGGTGAAACAACGGAAAACACGCCTTGAAAAGAATTCCTAATTACAAGGACTTAGATTGTGGTTTTAAATGTGGTTTTAAAATTTCTGCCCGCGAACTCATGCAGTATGTATTTGCTGAGACTACGGAATAACGAGTCAGTATTGAGACCCTAAACTATATTCTGCGCTTTTCCATTTGTTGTCAGAATTCCGTGTCATTTCATACGGGAACTCATCGCTCAGCCCTGATCTCCGGGATAAACCGCAATAGACTGCAAGGTCTATTCCTTTTTCAGTCTTGCTTTCCGCTGCAATTTAGAGTCGCAAGTCGCCTGGAGGAAGTAGGCGAACCGCTGAGAACTAACCGCTACAAATAGACCCGTAAAAATTGCAAGAGTAAATAAAACAGGTTATTGGTGGGACCTGGCAGTTTTAAGAACTGATTAAGCTCAAGTAACTTCAACCAATTGAGGACACACTCCAGTTCGGAATTGTTGGTTTTTGAGAAGAGGGGAACCGGAACCAGTCCGGAAACAAACCTTTTGGAGCAGAAAAGTGAACCAAACTGACAACTCAAGCCACATGCTGTCATCCGGTATTTGAATGCAATCTCTTTTCGTATCATTAGACATTCATCACATCCTTGGTCCCGATAGGACCTCGTCGACATGCATTTTTTTTTTAACTAGACAGACAATGGTGACCACATACTCCCTGATTTCGTTATCTTATCATCACTTTATAATCACTGTGCAGACACTAGAAACCCCTGCGTGTCAACTGTTCCAATATAATTAAATTGTCATGAAGAAACTCGGTGATGTAATGTATGGCGGTGTATTGGTGGAAAATTCTTCTTCCTAGAAGAATTACATTCCGAGGAAAATTAAATGTGTAAAACGGAAAGTCGTAATGGTTGCTATGTTTCATCCGCTAAGAGGAGGGAGAGAGTTGACGAGCAGATACGAATTGAGACGATTTAAGGAAGCACTGCTTGAGCATAAAGAAACGCTTTATCAACACACGTCTTAATAAGGTGGGCAGACTGTTTCGCGCAGATAAGCCGGTTGTCGGAAATTCGCTTGAGGTCCGAAGCTTAACCTTGGAACAGGTATCACGTATCACATATCAGCACATGATGACGTCCCTCTAGAGGTATAACGTATAAAAAGAGTGATTTTCAGGCAGGCTAAAAGGCAAAAAGAAAAGAACAGTAAAATGAGTTATCCTTCAGTATCGACCGGCTAATGCCGAATAGGTAGGGCTTGCGACTCTCACAGATCCTTTAAAACAACAACAGAAGGCTTTCCTGGCTAAAGAAGGCTTCTCAATTGATAAATCAATGCGAACACCCGGGGGCGGGGGGTACTTTAGGAATTTCTGGGTGGGGATGTGCCGCTGGGACTCTGGAACCCTTAGCCTATACCGGAGCCAGTTCAGCTGAATTTTGCTACCCTATACTAGAGTAAACTCCCAAAATCACCGCCATCCTAGAGTAGCTGTTTTCCAGAAACTACTGAGGTCCGTTCACCAGCACAGTCTAGCCAAAACGAAACAGGACCTTATGCCACAATCGTTTCTCTCTCAATATGTGAGTATTTGAAAAACTCAACTCTTGAGTAATTGAGAAACACTCAACTCTGTGAGTAATTGTTTACTCTTCTGTTGGAGTAAATTTGACTCGCCTTCCGCTTACTCAAAATGTTGGGTTGTTTGAACTCAGTATGTCGGGTAGTGTACTTATACTCAACTTGCTGAGTAAAAGGTGAATGTTACTCATTCACTGGAGTTAAGATTACTCAGCTTTCTTTGCTGTGTTAAAATTTAAACTTCGCTGATTTGATGTTTTATATTTTTGAGTGGCAATTAATTCCTGGTTTCCTTAGTCTAGATAAAATCTTCAACCAACTGGTCAGTTTCGTGAAAAATGTTTCCATATTCTAGACCCAAGCACTCTGATTTATATACCCTGTCCTAGAGTAAACTCCTTGAAAACCATACCCTTCACAGCGCCACACACCTATATAGCCTTGAAATGGCACAACCCCCACCCCTACCCCCCGGGTGCGAACAACTTGCCGCGCAGCGGATTATTGAAACATTTGGTGCTTTTTTTTAGATCCGTGAATGTAGACGGCTGGATTCCAAAAATGAGAAAAGGAGCTAACTGGCTTGCTTGCTTGCTTGCGAATTTACTTGGTGTTTACTTGTTATTGGTTAAGAAAGGTAAATCGAAATCATGATTGTGAAAGGTGACTGTGTCTCAGTTCAGCTGCCTTTTCATGTGTCATATACGGGATACAGTTACCATCGCCGGCACTTCAAAATCTATTGAATTTGACATAGTTTGATGCTACTCCGGTTCGAAGATTTAATGAACGTAACTTGAAAAGTTACGACTCAAGAAAAATGTCAAAGAAGAGGCGAAAACGTGAGCGAGGAAACCGAGATTGTCGAATAAAATTGTCTGTTTTCCCATTCAATAGCGTTTAGTTCCCTTGACTGTTGAGCCGGAAAAAAACTCGTGAAAACCTCGCGTAATGTGGACCCCACTCTTGAGTTAAAGATACGAAGCCCATCACATATAGTGTCAAAGTAGAAGACGAGTGTATACATGACGGAGAATTAATATATGAACTTTCAGTGATTTAAACTTTCTTCCAACTTTTTTTGGTACTCTGGTCGAACGCAGGCGCACTGCCGTTTAACCGGGTGGAACTGGGCCGATTGCACAAAAATCGCACAGGTCACAGGTCATGTGACGTCACGAGTCTTACATGAACCCTAAGGAAGCCTCTAAGGCCCTGTTTTCAAGGAGGGAGAGTAACCATTGTGCTAGGGTTACCCTAGCACTCCTACCTGTGAAATTTTGCTTGTAAACCCGGGCTATCTTTGACCCTCCTGCTGGGGTAACCCTAGGGGTTACCCTACCTAATTTGGAGGGGCAAGTTTTTTCTTGATTACGATTAAAAGTCTTGTCACTCTTTTTGTGTTACACAACTACCAAATAATGAATTTCAAACGTTGTCTGTTTTGGGGTAAAAATCGCTTATAACAAACAATGATCATTTTACATCACTGTATCGCTATGATTTCTGTTGGTATTTGCATATTTGATTTCACGCACCATGCAAATTCCCATGCAAATTCCCAAAGCTGTAGTAATTAACTAGTATCAGAAGTCCATAACCCAGAAGTCTCGATCTGTCTCATTTGGCCTTGGCCCATCAGTTTACGGTATTATCTAAATTTAGAATAGAGGTCCCGCCAAATAATGGCCAATCAGATTGGGCCTGATAACTACAACGCGTCTCATTGGTCCGCAACCAAGAACCACACGAAGGATTGCTCGTGATAAATGCAAATCATGGCAAAAATCTAGCAGCGGCCGCTCTAAAAATTGATAATACCGTAAACTGATGGACCGCGTTCCATTCCAGATCGAGACTTCTGGGTTATGGACTTCTGCTAGTATTTAATTAAAGAATATGAGAGCCCGAAGTCAAGCCGTCATTTTGCTAGGACGCGCAAGAGTGTGGTGATGTTCGATGAGTCATGTATTTTATACATGCTTGAATACGTAAGCCATTTCCGAGTTAATGTCAGCCTCTTTTTCAAAGCGAGTCTTTGTTATGAAAATTAGGTTTCGTTCGTATGGAAGGGTACTAATTACCATCACAAGACTTTTGCACTTGGACTCGCTTTGAAAAAGAGGCTGACTTTGAACTTGGAAATGGCCTATTGACCTTCTTAAAAGACTGCAACGTATGACTTTTTCGTTAGGATTCCCTATTCACTCTCGGGTGCCTTTAAACTTCTCAGTACCTGCAAATGCTAGGCTAGTTTCTCTGCTTTGCTTCTTTTTTGGGGGGAATGAGTTTTCGGCTCAGTATGAAAAGGTGGATGTATTATCGTTTGTTCACAAACAGGGGCATAGCTCCCTTTAAGCCAGTAAGCCCGGGCTTACAAACTTTTCTCGGTATATTTGAACAAATCATAGGCCTACTTGACTTCCCCTACCTTCCCCGGCCGCACTACACTTACGAGGTAAGGAACAAGCTTACAAGCCAAAAATGGCTTGCTACGGCCCTGACAAACGATTTTGACCACGCTGCTATGGCTTTATTTTGCGAAATCATCATCCAGGGTAGGGCTATGAAAACCAATTGAATTAGTGATTTATCCAGTGGATGGCGCTATCCACCCTTGGAACAACTGGGGACTGCATTTATATACGTGACTGCAACAGGATCGAACTATTAACTTTAACTTGCTTTCCTTGCCTCAAACGGTTTGTCTGTCTTGTTGCCTGTCACGATCCTTAACGATGTTTCGAAAGATTGAACACATATTTACCTTGTGACGAGGTTTGATGACCACGTGAGCTTCAGAAGCTTATCAGTTTCTTTCTATTGAAACGGAAACGATACAAAGGACTTTAAATCCATCTTGTTATCCCTTTGGTTGTTGAATGCGTTGAAAGTACCGACAGTTGAAGTGAAACATTTACGCCGCTCAACGCAGATAATTCGCAATTTCAGTTTAACTTTCATAAGCAACGCTGCCTCGGTTGGTTTGAATTATTTTCAAAAAGTATGGCAAAGGTAATTCTGTGTATAGGAAATGAGCTGGCTGATGACCCACATGTAAAGATGATCGAGAAACGTGTGAAGTCACTGGACAGTGCAGCTAGAGTAGTGCGCCTCGACCCTGTGCTTGATAGCAATTTCATCGAAATCAATACAGGAGACCGTTCCGAGCAGACCGAAAGCTGCTTCGTGATTGTGAATGGCGAATGTATCCCCTTCGAATCCATCACATCTGTGTGGTACTGTTGGAATCCTATAGGCTCCGAAGCGGATGATCTCCAAGGTATGGTTGCAGATCTCAGTGGTTACATTTTACTCATAGTTAAGCTAAAGGAGTCTCCACTGACGTTGATAGCATACTATGCGCAGCCTTGTTCCTAGGGTCTCTGACCCTGGAACAAACTTGGATAGTAGGATACCTCCTCAAAAATTAGTCAAGTTAATCTCACGGTAGCAATTCGTGGTTTTCACGTGACGTCATCAAAAACTACCTTTGCCGTCATTTAACATAAAGGTTAATGCTTGCTTTTGAAACCTAAGCTTTATCTCGAATTGTAAATAAAGGTGATCACTTGTTGAACATACGGCATCAAAGGGAAGGCTCATTTTGACTTTATCTGGATAAGCACCCGCGTTTTTCAATGTTCAAAATTCTTCGGTAATCAAAAGTAATTTTCATCTTCTCCAAGAGATCTAGAGAACTTGGTCAGATGAGTTGCACGAGGAAAGCAGAGCAAAGTACCACAGTTTCTGAAATTATGGCGAAAAATTGTTGCCACGGTTGCAAGCGCTCCCTGCTGTGCGGAAATAGTATTAATGTGGTACACAGTAAAAACCCGCGTGTAAGAACCTACATTTTTGGAAGTCTGGCAAAATAGGTTCTTCTATTTTGGGGTAGTCATTGGAAATTTAGGCTAAGTAGGTTCTTAATCAGGTTCTTAATTGATATGAAGGAGATATAGTTGTTAATTACCAGAAAAATAAATAAACTTGGGTTTGGTCCTTAAATATACAGTATTTATTCACAACTGAATTATGTTAATCCCAACAGAACTCATAACAGTCAAACTCCTTGGTTAAAAGGTTTATCACAATTTAACTGTAACCCACACATAAGAACCTGCTAGATCTTGTTTGGCTAAACAGGTTCTTATATTTTGGGGTATTAAGATGGCAAATTTCTGCCAGCAGGTTCTTAAACCACTAGGTTCTTACACGCGGGTTTTTACTGTAATAATGAGCTGTCTATCTCTGTCATTGGATTGCATGGATGGGTTTGCCTGCCCGAAATGTTGTTCCAAAAATCATAGCTCCAGCTACTCCTGTGTTGGCGTATTAACCCTCCCACTTAAAGATTCCGGTTGACACTTAGTGGCTGTTGGATTGGTCCTTGTCTGACCGCTACGAAAACACAATAGCGGCTTCAGAGCCTAATCAGTCACGAGAGCAGTGACCATGGTTTTCAACCGAAACAAAAGAAAATATGGGTGGGAAAATAGATTTCAATTCTTGGGGGATTAATTAATTAATAATGCAAATATGGCCTTCGCTTTTCCTTGTTTGTTTGCTTTTGTTGTTGTTTTTGGATACCAAAATAGCCGCTGTAACGTCATATGCACGCACTTCATTGCGAAGCCGGGTATCTCAAACCCAGACTCTTTCTTTTTTCTACCTTGTCGTTGAGAAAAAGACCCTGGTTTCAACTGGTCACATGATCACGTACATGTGACCAGCTACAACCTGCGAGGGTCTTTTTTCTTTCTTAACGACAGGGGAAGAAAAGAGATTGACCCTGGGTCGGAGCTTGTCAGATCCACAAGTCATTTACTTCACTGCCAATAGTAATCTCTAGAACTAACATATTTCGTTTGTTGCACTCTGTCTTGGAAGAATACATAGCGAAGGAATTTGCCTCCAAGGAATGGGGAAGGGTCATTCGTTCTCTTGAATCTTATCTCCCCCACGCACGCTGGGTGAATCCCTTGTCCTCTCTCGATTTGGTACTGCGCAAGCCTCATCAGCTGTTACTCGCACAACAAGTTGGCCTGACTGTGCCAAAAACTGTCATCACAAATAATCCCGCTGCTGTAGAGAAGTTCTTCGACGAAGTGGATAACGGACGCGTTGTTTTCAAAACCTTGGAGCGGCTTTTCATACCACCAGACTCAATGGTTTTCACCACTGAGATTACTCGGGAGTTTGTATCTCAGTCCGTGGGTAATATTACTAAGTGTCCGGCTATCTACCAGGAACTTGTAGAACGGAGATCTGATTTGCGCATCACTATTGTTGGCGAAGAAATATTTGTTGTTCGCATTGCTTCCCAGCTCATGGACGATGAGAAGGATCGCTTAGACTGGAGACGGTGTCAAAACAAAACCGAACTTTACAGTCAAGGCAAGGTAACAGTTTTTGACAAGTATGTTGGTTGGGTTATTTCACAACTTTAGGTGCACTGTAGAGCGTACCCTGCATAGCAAGCGTTTTGAAAGGGATGGGGAAGGGTAACCTCTGGAACGCAAGAACGTCGAAGTGCACGCCATCATTCCCTCATCCTTCGGCGCTTCCGCCTGAATTCTCCCTCAGTGAAGGGTTTCCCCACCTCTAAGAATTTCGTTTTCCAATCACTATCGGCTTCGGCTGACTCAGTGGCTGGATGCTATAAATCAGCACACTGCACAGCTGTTCAGCCTTACTTTGAGTACCAGAAGCTTTTTCATCTCTCAAAACGAAGCCGATAGTTTAAGACAGAAAGTGTACGAATAAGGAAACACAGACACGTTTCGGAGATCGGAGAACTTGACCGAAACCGGAAATCTTGCATTGAGAGTCCTCCGCACCAAGTTTTGTTGTCTCTTGGTCCATCCTAATTAGAACACATTCGAATTCCAGACAAAACGTCGAGGTATTTGAAGGGACGCTTGTGTAGCTTCCCCTACCTTTCCTCTTTTTTTCGTTTTGTTCCCGGATGGGAATCTAATTACAATGGCCTCAGGGAACCACGAGGCTGCATTTTCAATTTGACGGTAACAAACTTCTAGTTTTACCGTATAAAAGTTTGTATAAGAGCCGGTTGAGCGCACATTAGATCTCGGTCGAACGCCCCTCCCTACTCTTGGTATGCGCTGAACAACAGACAATGTCACATCATAGATATATTATTAACATATCTACGCATTCAAAGCCGGCGCATATGAGCCCTTCGCGCTTGGCTCATGTGATGTGATGCCTTCGATAC
Source organism: Astreopora myriophthalma (assembly GCA_014634185.1). Lineage (NCBI taxonomy): Eukaryota > Metazoa > Cnidaria > Anthozoa > Scleractinia > Acroporidae > Astreopora > Astreopora myriophthalma. The sequence continues at coordinate 431,632 of BLFK01000774.1, read as the reverse complement.
AGTGACATTCTACAACAGTTAAAGACCCTTTAAATCTGGCTTACCACTTATCTCAGTTCCAATTTTTCTTAATCTCGAAGGAAAATTTTCTTTCCAATTTGGTTTTCTCCCAACAGATTCCTGACTCAATGAAAGAGCGCTTACTTGAATTCCACAAGAGATCCGGCCTTGTTTTTGCAGCTTACGACTTCTTAGAACGTGGTGACGACATCATATTCTTGGAATGTAATCCATGCAGGGCTGCTTGGCTCTGGTTAGAACATTGCCTTTGCCTCACGGTGACCGACCACGTCGCACGCTACCTACTGGAAGATACCAACCATGCCTCTTCGGTCTAACTTTACTCTCAGCCTGATTTTGAAGTTAGTAATTGGAGACCTTTTAAATAGGAAACTTCCAGTTAAAATCATGAAACAGGCTTAAAGTTTCAGGGGAGACGTTTGTAGCTTATTTTGAAATGACATTTCGACTGCTTTTGAAAGGCCATGCTCACCCAAGTTGTATTGTGCGCTGCGCCAAATTTTGCAGCAACAAAAAACCTGTGCATCGAGGACTGTTTTCAGCGTGCTTAATTTTTCGATGATCGCTGTAGTTTGGTTTGACTTTATATTTTAATCTGTGGTGCGCAACCGGAAACAGCTGGTCCAAAAACACGAATTAAAGAAGTAAAACGAGGAAAAAGCGGGGG
>BLFK01000774.1:417798-422056 GCA_014634185.1 Astreopora myriophthalma | reverse complement strand
TCGAGACAGTTATGCAAACCCAGACGCAGTCGAGCGTTTGCAAACACGGAAAAAGTCCTCTATTGCTTTATTTTATGACTTGTAATAAGACAGTAAACAAAAAAAGAGAATGCGTAATGTCTCTTACGAACAGACTCTAAATTTCGAGCAGAAATTCAATTATTCAAATTGTTTTTTCAAGGAAGGACGTTTCAGGTGTTTTACTCACGTTTGTTTAGTGAACTTTTTCTCGACGCTAGTTCGCTTCATAAAAGTAACCCGTGGGCTGTAAGTTCAGTTTTTCGCATGTACCGAGTTGGCCAATCAGCAGTAATTTCATCCTTTCAATTGATGACCAGTTAGAACAGGCGGCTTGAGTAGCCTTGCCCTTCCCGCCGTCACGTCTGTCAGACATGCGCAAAAGGGAAGAGCTCTGGGGTCGAGAATGAAGGTCGCCAACAGTCAGTATGAGTTTTCCGTACTGAGCACGCGCATTAGGTTTCGAGCTCGAAATTTTCCAAGTGCGCGTTCTCAGAACGGAAAATCGTACTCGTGGTCGTACTCCAATCTAAAGGCCCCTAATGTCTGCAAAGGAGCCTGCAGGCTGTATGCCCCAGGAGTTATAAAAACAAACGGAAATTGGAATCATACTCGCAAATGCTCAGGAAATTTTCAAGCGCAAGGTCGAGGCAAAAAGGAGAGGCATAAGCTCATGTTCCTTCAAGCCAAGCTCAGGATTTTTGTTATTGTTGTTTCTGTAGTTCCTGTTGTTGTTTTTTGGCAGGGGGTTGGCATAGGGTGGAAGAGTGGAAAGGAGACCGAGGGGTGCCACAAGACGGAAAGGAGAGCTGAATACTGGAAAAGAGCTACAGGAAACAAAATATTAATGGCTGAAATATAATCAAGGTGAATTTGAAAGGTACAAAAAAGAAGAAAAAATAGGCTTTTATACATAGTTATGAAAATTTAATGTTACATTTATGTACATTTGAATTGATATGAGCCAATCTGTGACAGCAAAAGCACCGACTATCCATCTTCTGAGACAATATACGGTACCTATGACCAACACTTCAATGAAGAATCTTTGTTTTATCCTGCGAAAAGTTCTTGTCTTGTGAAAGAAAATGAGGAAAAATCAACAGCCATAAACATTGGTAGAGAGGATTTTCTTTGAAGTACACTTCTCATCATTTGGATCTTTGTTAGGATCACCTCCCCGCTCCAAGTACAGGTTATTGAAGGGATATTCTTTTGGAACCTGAAATACATGTACGTGACAAAAAGAATTATTGATATTGCGATCCATCTCCCAAAAATTATACTTGCACAGAGGTACTTCTTGCACTTGTTACAGTGTAACTACCTAAATAAGGCCACCCAAATTTCTGCAGATCAAAATAAAAATTTCATATTGAAAAAATTAATCTATCCTCGCAAAGTAACCGGCCGTTGGATAGGAAGTATTCAAATAATAAACTCGTAGCCATTCAATAATTACAGTTTCACCGCTCAGACACTATTGGTCAATTTGAAAAAACAAAAAAGCTCTTGGGTGGTATTGGCTGCAGCAGTCGTCAGGTGTAATAATGATCATTTTCTGTCCGTAGCGAAGAAAATAATCAGCTGACCAATCTGAGTACAAATGGAGCATCATTGCAATATTTCCAGAGATGTTACCAGTAATGATTTTGTGATAATTTTATTGTCAATTTACTTCCAATTTGCTAAACCCAGAGAGATCTAACTAAACGATTCACTTTGTATGAATAAAGGCATAAACGTAAGATTGGACTGGAGCCATCGTCATACACACATTTCTCCCTCTTTCCACAGCAAGACTAGCGTATAATTAACAGTATCAGAAATTAAGCATTTAACAAGAATTCCATCTTAATGTGCAGAATCACGCGTTGAAATCTCTCACCGCTGGATTATGGTTTGTTTTGTCATACAGGTAAGATAAGAATCCGATAAAACCAACGATTGAGAAAGCAACAGTCAAATGCAGCAATGCCTGATGCCTGAAATTAAAAACAATTTGGAACAGTTAGGATTTCAAAAACTCAAATGAAGATTTTAGAAAGTGCGGTATAGACTGGTGGCTAGGACAGTGGATTTGCATGCAGATGATGGTTCCAGGTTGAAATCCTTCTCTGACCTCCAAATGGATTTGTATTGGATGATCCCAAATTCAACTCCATCCCACCTTGTCAATATCCAACTGGTTGCCTCCTCCCAGTTGAGATTCCTAACATTGTTCTGTTTATTTGGATTGTCACTTTCTATACACAGCCCCACAAGACCCACAAGCTTGAAGCTTTGAATATCACTGTGTATAAATAAAGGTTCTTTACTTTCCGTTTTGTTTACTTTATCATGGCTATGTGAAAAATGAATGTTACAAAAGGGTCATGTAAAGTCACTTTACAGACGCCATTCATAAAAATTAATGGTGGACATGAAATTATGACAAAGCCTTATTAGAATGTGCTAAATTGAAAAGAATTTCTGCTCTTAAAAGAGGCTAGGAGGTGTAATTTAAATGAAAGAATAATAAATCACACATCATTATTTTTTTAATAAAGTCTGTAACATCCACAGTAGTTCCATCAGCTCTAAGGCCGGTATAATTTTTTTTTTTTTTTTTCACATGACCAGTGGCCATATTGATTTACTGAAATAATCGGGCATATTTGCATAAAAATGGAGTTCGATTCCCCATGAATTGTTTGGAACACGAAAATAGCCACCGTTTCTTTGTTTACATGTAGGTACACCAATATGGCCGCCATGACATCATGTGAAAACGATCCAATGATGGAAGTCAATGGTGCACCCTTCAACTCCCTCCCTCCTGTTTTACAGGTACCTGGTGCTTACAGCTATAGCTACACAGATCAAAGCAAAGTCAAAACAGAAGTTGAGTTCACCAAGGATCAAATTGAGACCTCTTGCTCCACAGGCCATGCACTAGCCAAGTCAGCTACATGTATGCCTGTTCTACACATTGGACAGTACATCTACATGTCCAAGGCATCAAAAATTATCTCACAATAGACAATGTGAACTGTAGAGGATGCTTCCAGAGTGAAACAACTAAGTATAGCACATCCTGATAATAAGTCACCAAAATGAAGATGAATTTTATCTTACAGTAATTGTGCTACAAACATGTCACTAGTGGTGAGTAAGGAATTTTCCTCTACTTACGGTGTGTAAGTGTCATTACATTCGACCTCTTGCATCATCCAAATGTTCAAGCCATCTTCATCCTCGTGAACCTGAATGAGGGACAGATGTACAAATGTAACAAGGCTCAATTAGTGATAAGAAGAGATATACCTGTAGAACTCATAGCATGCAAATAAATAGTGCTATTCAAAAGATCAAAAAGTCAATTTCAAAACCTCAAATAAATAATTTTAGAAAGTGGGTAGAAACCATAGCTATGTGAAAATACTACAAAAAGGTAAAATAACTGTTAAGCTCATAGACAAGCAACCAATAAGATGCTTGTCTTAAAATTTTAGATTTTATGTCTCAAAATTGGCACCCACAGGTTTTGCTCAGACTGCTATCAATCCCTTCAATGTCAGTTGTCTCTCCTTTGTCAGGTACACTGTACAGGGAAGAGAAGGAGGGACTGCAGTCTTTGTTCTTCTCCATTTGGTTGGTTCACTTGCTTATCTGAGGCAGGCAGCTCAACTGACTTTGAAGGGGTGGCTAACGGTCTAAATACTGTACTGTAGCTTTCCCTTGCTAATGAATACAGTTATCCATGCATAATTTTGCCACACCTTATGAATCTATTGTAGCCATATTATTACATTAATTGAAATGCATTAATTAGTGTACAGTGTATTAATTAGTGTACAGTGTATTAACTGCATAATTTGGGATGTTATGAAAAGACAGCTTACTGGCTCATTAAAGTTTCTCCGATCCTGCCAATCCCACCACCCCTTGTGCTGTCTTCTCTGGTAAGAGATATCTGGGAGGTTAGGATAATCTCCAAGGGCGTATCCATCATCGGGCCAGTCACGTTTGAAGCCTTTCCAATCATTCTCTGGTGTTGGGATTGGGAACTTCTTGTGATCATCATAAGCTGCAAGGTTCGAAACAATAATTATTGACAAAATAAGAAAATCATAAACACCAAAATAATTATTAATATGCCTGGAATGTTAATCATGTTGTGACCTACAGCTGTATCGCATGCACGACCTGGAAACCACAGCGATCTTTAGAGAATGATCCTTTTTACACAAAAGGCCGG